>JAKWBO010001640.1:0-11617 GCA_034336685.1 Luscinia luscinia
ACAGCTGGCCCACCCGTGGGTGGCGTGCAGAACTGTTTGCGTGTGCCACTAGGTGTGCCGCCACGGCCGGCCCACCCGTGGGTGGGCGTGCAGAACTCTTTGCGTGTGCCACTGAGTGTGCCGCCACGGCCGGCCCACCCGTGGGTGGGCGTGCAGAAAAGTTTGCGGTTGCCTCTGGGTGTGCCGCCACGGCCGGCCCACCCGTGGGTGGGCGTGCAAAAGTGCCTGCGTTTGCCTCTGGGTGTGCCGCCACGGCCGGCCCACCCGTGGGTGGGCGTGCAGAACTGTTTGCATGTGCCACTGGGTGTGCCGCCACGGCCGGCCCACCCGTGGGTGGGCTTGCAGAATAGCCGTCGTTTGCCTCTGGGTTTACAGCCACGGCCGGCCCACCCGTGGGTAGGCGTGCAGAACTGTTTGCGTGTGCCTCTGGGTGTGCCGCCACGGCCCGCCCACCCGTGGGTGGGCGTGCAGAACGGCCTGCGTGAAGCTCTGTGTGTGCCGCTACGGCCGGCCCACCCTTGGGCCAGCGTGCAGAATTGTTTGCGTGTGCCACTGGGTGTGCCGCCACGGCCGGCCCACCCGTGGCTGGGCGTGCAGAATTGTTTGCGTGTGCCACTGGGGTGTGCCGCCACGGCCGGCCCACCCGTGGGTGGAGTGTGCAGAAGGGCCTGCTGTTGCCTCTGGGTGTTCCTCCACGGCCGGTTCACCCGTGGTGGGCGTGCAGAACTGTTTGCGTGTGCCACTGGGTGTGCCGCCACGGCCGGCCCACCCGTGTGTGGGTGTGCAGAAGGGCCTGCTGTTGCCTCTGGGTGTTCCTCCACGGCCGGTTCACCCGTGGTGGGCGTGCAGAACTGTTTGCGTGTGCCAATGGCTGTGCCGCCACGGCCGGCCCACCCGTGGGTGGGCGTGCAGAAAAGCCTGCAATTGCCTCTGGGTGTGCCACCACGGCCGGCCCACCCGTGGGTGTCGCGTGCAGAAGGGCATGCAGTTGCCTCTGGGTGTGCCGCCACGGCCGGCCCACCCGTGGGTGGGCGTGCAAAACAGTTTGCGTGTGCCTCTGGGTGTGCCGCCACGGCCGGCCCACCCGTGGGTGGGCGTACAGAAGTGTTTGCGTGTGCCACTGGGTGTGCCGCCACGGCCCGGCCCACCCGTGGGTGGGCGTGCAGGAACTGTATGCGTGATCCACTGGGTGTGCCGCCACAGCCCGGCTCACCCGTGGCTGGCGTGCTAGAACTCTTTGCGTGTGCCACTGAGTGTGCCGCCACGGCCGGCCCACCCGTGGTTGGGCGTGCAGAACTGTTTGCGTGTGCCACTGGATGTGCCGCCACGGCCGGCACACCCGTGGAGTGGGCGTGCAGAAGGGCCTGCGGTTGCCTCTTGGTGTGCCGCCACGGCCGGCCCACCCGTGGGTGGGCGTGCAGAAGATGCCTGCGTTTGCCTCTGGGTGTGCCGCCACGGCCCGGCCCACCCGTGGGTGGGCGTGCAGAACTGTTTGCATGTGCCACTGGGGTGTGCCGCCACGGCCGGCCCACCCGTGGGTGGGCGTGCAGAAGTGTTTGCGTGTGCCACTGGGTGTGACGCCACGGCCGGCCTACCCGTGGGTGGGCGTGCAGAAGGGTTTGCGGTTGCCTCTGGGTGTGCCGCCACGGCCGGCCCACCCGTGGGTGGCGTGCAGAAGTGCCTGCGGTTGCCTCTGGGTGTGCCGCCACGGCCGGCCCACCCGTGGGTGGGCGTGCAGAAGTGCCTGCAGTTGCCTCTGGGTTGTGCCGCCACGGCCGGCCCACCCGTGGGTGGGCGTGCAGAACTAGCTCGTCGTGTTGCCTCTGGGTTTGCAGCCACGGCCGGCCCACCCGTGGGTGGGCGTGCAGAAGAGCCTGCGTGAAGCTCTGTGTGTGCCGCCACGGCCGGCCCACCCGTGGGTTGGCGTGCAGAACTGTTTGCGTGTGCCACTGGGTGTGCCGCCACGGCCGGCCCACCCGTGGGTGGTCGTGCAGAACTGTTTGCGGTTGCCTCTGGGTGTGCCGCCACGGCCCGGCCCACCCGTGGAGTGGGCGTGCAGAAGAGCCGGCAGTTGCCTCTGGGTGTGCCGCCACGGCCGGCCGCCCGTGGAGTGGGCGTGCAGAACTGTTTGCGTGTGCCTCTGGGGTGTGCCGCTACGGCCGGCCCACCCGTGGGTGAAGCGTGCAGAAGGGCATGCGTGGTGGCCTCTGGGTGTCCCGCCACGGCCGGCCCACCCGTGGGTGGGCGTGCAGAACTGTTTGCGTGTGCCACTGGATGTGCCGCCACGGCCGGCCCACCCGTGGGTGGGCGTGCAGGAACTGTTTGCGTGTGCCACTGGGTGTGCCGCCACGGCCGGTCCACCCGTGGGTGGGCGTGCAGAATTGTTTGCGGTTGCCTCTGGGTGTGCCGCCACGGCCGGCCCACCCGTGGGTAGGCGTGCAGAAGGGCCTGCGTTTGCCTCTGGGTGTGCCGCCACGGCCGGCCCACCCGTGGGTGGGCGTGCAGAAGGGCCTGCGTTTGCCTCTGGGTGTGCCGCCACGGCCGGCCCACCCGTGGAGTGAGGCGTGCAGAACTGTTTGCGTGTGCCACTGGGTGTGCCGCCACGGCCGGCCCACTCGTGGGTGGGCGTGCAGAAAGGCCTGGGTTTGCCTCTGGGTGTGCTGCCACGGCCGGCCCACCCGTGGAGTGGGCGTGCAGAACTGTTTGCGTGTGCCACTGGGTGTGCCGCCACGGCCGGCCCACCAGTGGGTGGGCGTGCAGAACTGTTTGCGTGTGCCACTGGGTGTGCCGCCACGGCCGGCCCACCCGTGGGTGGGCGTGCAGAAGGCTCTTGCGTGTTGCCTCTGGGTGTGCCGCCACGGCCGGCCCACCCGTGGGTGGGCGTGCAGAACTGTTTGCGTGTGCCACTGGGTGTGCCGCCACGGCCGGCCCACCAGTGGGTGGGCGTGCAGAACTGTTTGCGTGTGCCACTGGATGTGCCGCCACGGCCGGCCCACCCGTGGGTGGGCGTGCAGAACTGTTTGCGTGAGCCACTGGGTGTGCCGCCACGGCCGGCCCACCTGTGGGTGGGCGTGCAGAACTGTTTGCGTGTGCCACTAGGTGTGCCGCCACGGCCGGCCCACCCGTGGGTGGGCGTGCAGAACTGTTTGCGTGTGCCTCTGGGTGTGCCGCCACGGCCGGCCCACCCGTGGGTGGCCGTGCAGAAGGGCCTGCGTTTGCCTCTGGCTGTGCCGCCACGGCCGGCCCACCCGTGGGTGGGCGTGCAGAACTGTTAGCATGAGCCACTGGGTGTGCCGCCACGGCCGGCCCACCCGTTGGTGGGCGTACAGAAGTGTTTGCGTGTGCCACTGGGTGTGCCGCCACGGCCGGCCCACCCGTGGGTGGGCGTGCAGAACTGTTTGCGTGTGCCACTGGATGTGCCGCCACGGCCGGCCCACCCGTGGGTGGGCGTGCAGAATTGTTTGCGTGTGCCACTGGGTGTGCCGCCACGGCCGGCCCACCCGTGGGTGGGTGTGCAGAAGGCCTTGCGGTTGCCTCTGGGTGTGCCTCCACGGCCGGTTCACCCGTGGTGGGCGTGCAGAACTGTTTGCGTGTGCCAATGGCTGTGCCGCCACGGCCGGCCCACCCGTGGGTGGGCGTGCAGAAGGGCCTGCAATTGCCTCTCGGTTTGCCACCACGGCCGGCCCACCCGTGGGTGGGCGTGCAGAACTGCTTGCGTGTGCCTCTGGGTGTGCCGCCACGGCCGGCCCACCCGTGGGTGGGCGTACAGAAGTGTTTGCGTGTGCCACTGGGTGTGCCGCCACGGCCGGCCCACCCGTGGAGTGGGCGTGCAGAACTGTTTGCAGTGTGCCACTGGGTGTGCCGCCACGGCCGGCCCACCCGTGGGTGGGCGTGCAGAAGTGTTTGCGTGTGCCACTGGGTGTGCCGCCACGGCCGGCCTACCCGTGGGTGGGCGTGCAGAAGGGTTTGCGGTTGCCTCTGGGTGTGCCGCCACGGCCGGCCCACCCGTGGGTGGGCGTGCAGAAGTGCCTGCGGTTGCCTCTGGGTGTGCCGCCACGGCCGGCCCACCCGTGGGTGGGCGTGCAGAAGTGCCTGCAGTTGCCTCTGGTTGTGCCGCCACGGCCGGCCCACCCGTGGGTGGGCGTGCAGAATAGCCGTCGGTTGCCTCTGGGTTTGCAGCCACGGCCGGCCCACCCGTGGGTGGGCGTGCAGAAGGGCCTGCGTGAAGCTCTGTGTGTGCCGCCACGGCCGGCCCACCCGTGGGTTGGCGTGCAGAACTGTTTGCGTGTGCCACTGGGTGTGCCGCCACGGCCGGCCCACCCGTGGGTGGTCGTGCAGAACTGTTTGCGGTTGCCTCTGGGTGTGCCGCCACGGCCGGCCCACCCGTGGGTGGGCGTGCAGAAGGGCCGGCAGTTGCCTCTGGGTGTGCCGCCACGGCCGGCCGCCCGTGGGTGGGCGTGCAGAACTGTTTGCGTGTGCCTCTGGGTGTGCCGCTACGGCCGGCCCACCCGTGGGTGGGCGTGCAGAAGGGCATGCGTGGGGCTCTGTGTGTGCCGCCACGGCCGCCCACCCGTGGGTGGGCGTGCAGAACTGTTTGCGTGTGCCACTGGATGTGCCGCCACGGCCGGCCCACCCGTGGGTGGGCGTGCAGAACTGTTTGCGTGTGCCACTGGGTGTGCCGCCACGGCCGGCCCACCCGTGGGTGGGCGTGCAGAAGTGTTTGCGGTTGCCTCTGGGTGTGCCGCCACGGCCGGCCCACCCGTGGGTGGGCGTGCAGAAGGGCCTGCGTGTGCCTCTGGGTGTGCCGCCACGGCCGGCCCACCCGTGGGTGGGCGTGCAGAACTGTTTGCGTGTGCCACTGGGTGTGCCGCCACGGCCGGCCCATTCGTGGGTGGGCGTGCAGAAAGGCCTGGGTTTGCCTCGGGGTGTGCTGCCACGGCCGGCCCACCCGTGGGTGGGCGTGCAGAACTGTTTGCGTGTGCCACTGGGTGTGCCGCCACGGCCGGCCCACCAGTGGGTGGGCGTGCAGAACTGTTTGCGTGTGCCACTGGATGTGCCGCCACGGCCGGCCCACCCGTGGGTGGGCGTGCAGAACTGTATGCGTGATCCACTGGGTGTGCCGCCACAGCCGGCCCACCTGTGGGTGGGCGTGCAGAACTGTTTGCGTGTGCCACTAGGTGTGCCGCCACGGCCGGCCCACCCGTGGGTGGGCGTGCAGAACTGTTTGCGTGTGCCTCTGGGTGTGCCGCCACGGCCGGCCCACCCGTGGGTGGCCGTGCAGAAGGGCCTGCGTTTGCCTCTGGCTGTGCCGCCACGGCCGGCCCACCCGTGGGTGGGCGTGCAGAACTGTTAGCATGAGCCACTGGGTGTGCCGCCACGGCCGGCCCACCCGTTGGTGGGCGTACAGAAGTGTTTGCGTGTGCCACTGGGTGTGCCGCCACGGCCGGCCCACCCGTGGGTGGGCGTGCAGAACTGTTTGCGTGTGCCACTGGATGTGCCGCCACGGCCGGCCCACCCGTGGGTGGGCGTGCAGAATTGTTTGCGTGTGCCACTGGGTGTGCCGCCACGGCCGGCCCACCCGTGGGTGGGTGTGCAGAAGGCCCTGCGGTTGCCTCTGGGTGTGCCTCCACGGCCGGTTCACCCGTGGTGGGCGTGCAGAACTGTTTGCGTGTGCCAATGGCTGTGCCGCCACGGCCGGCCCACCCGTGGGTGGGCGTGCAGAAGGGCCTGCAATTGCCTCTCGGTTTGCCACCACGGCCGGCCCACCCGTGGGTGGGCGTGCAGAACTGCTTGCGTGTGCCTCTGGGTGTGCCGCCACGGCCGGCCCACCCGTGGGTGGGCGTACAGAAGTGTTTGCGTGTGCCACTGGGTGTGCCGCCACGGCCGGCCCACCCGTGGGTGGGCGTGCAGAACTGTTTGCATGTGCCACTGGGTGTGCCGCCACGGCCGGCCCACCCGTGGGTGGGCGTGCAGAAGTGTTTGCGTGTGCCACTGGGTATGACGCCACGGCCGGCCCACCCGTGGGTGGGCGTGCAGAAGGGTTTGCGGTGTGCCTCTGGGTGTGCCGCCACGGCCGGCCCACCCGTGGGTGGGCGTGCAGAAGTGCCTGCGTTTGCCTCTGGGTGTGCCGCCACGGCCGGCCCACCCGTGGGTGGGCGTGCAGAATAGCCTGCGTGTTGCCTCTGGGTTGTGCAGCCACGGCCGGCCCACCCGTGGGTGGGCGTGCAGAACTGTTTGCGTGTGCCTCTGGGTGTGCCGCCACGGCCGGCCCACCCGTGGAGTGGGCGTGCAGAAGGGCCTGCGTGTAGCCTCTGGGTGTGCCGCCACGGCCGGCCCACCCGTGGGTGGGCGTGCAGAACTGTTTGCGTGTGCCACTGGGTGTGCCGCCACGGCCGGCCCACCCGTGGGTGGTCGTGCAGAACTGTTTGCGTGTTGCCTACTGGGTGTGCCGCCACGGCCGGCCCACCCGTGGGTGGGCGTGCAGAAGGGTTTGCAGTGTGCCTCTGGGTGTGCCGCCACGGCCGGCCCACCCGTGGGTGGGCGTGCAGAAGGGCCTGCGTGTTGCCTCTGGGTGTGCCGCCACGGCCGGCCCACCCGTGGAGTGGGCGTGCAGAACTGTTTGCGTGTGCCACTGGGTGTGCCGCCACGGCCGGCCCACCCGTGGGTGGGCGTGCAGAACTGTTTGCGTGTGCCTCTGGGTGTGCCGCCACGGCCGGCCCACCCGTGGGTGGGCGTGCAGAAGCTGTATGCGTGATGCCACTGGGTGTGCCGCCACGGCCGGCCCACCCGTGGGTGGGCGTGCAGAACTGTTTGCGTGTGCCTCTGGGTGTGCCGCCACGGCCGGCCCACCCGTGGAGTGGGCGTGCAGAAGTGTCTGCGTTTGCCTCTGGGTGTGCCGCCACGGCCGGCCCACCCGTGGAGTGGGCGTGCAGAAGGGTCGGCAGTGTGCCTCTGGGTGTGCCGCCACGGCCGGCCCACCCGTGGGTGGGCGTGCAGAACTGTTTGCGTGTGCCTCTGGGTGTGCCGCCACGGCCGGCCCACCCGTGGGTGAGCGTGCAGAAGGGCGTGCGTGGTGCCTCTGTGTGTGCCGCCACGGCCGGCCCACCCGTGGGTGGGCGTGCAGAACTGTTTGCGTGTGCCACTGGGTGTGCCGCCACGGCCGGCCCACCCGTGGGTGGGCGTGCAGAACTGTTTGCGTGTGCCACTGGGTGTGCCGCCACGGCCGGCCCACCCGTGGGTGGGCGTGCAGAACTGTTTGCGTGTGCCACTGGGTGTGCCGCCACGGCCGGCCCACCCGTGGGTGGGCGTGCAGAACTGTTTGCGTGTGCCACTGGGTGTGCAGCCACGGCCGGCCCACCCGTGGGTGGGCGTGCAGAACTGTTTGCGTGTGCCACTGGGTGTGCCGCCACGGCCGGCCCACCCGTGGGTGGGCGTGCAGAAGGGCCTGCGGTTGCCTCTGGGTGTGCCGCCACGGCCGGCCCACCCGTGGGTGGGCGTGCAGAAGGGCCTGCGTGTGCCACTGGGTGTGCCGCCACGGCCGGCCCACCCGTGGGTGGGCGTGCAGAACTGTTTGCGTGTGCCACTGGGTGTGCCGCCACGGCCGGCCCACCCGTGGGTGGGCGTGCAGAAGGGTTTGCGGTTGCCTCTGGGTGTGCCGCCACGGCCGGCCCACCCGTGGGTGAGCGTGCAGAAGGGCCTGCGTGTTGCCTCTGGGTGTGCCGCCACGGCCGGCCCACCCGTGGGTGGGCGTGCAGAACTGTTTGCGTGTGCCACTGGGTGTGCCGCCACGGCCGGCCCACCCGTGGGTGGGCGTGCAGAAGGGTTTGCGGTTGCCTCTGGGTGTGCCGCCACGGCCGGCCCACCCGTGGGTGGGCGTGCAGAACTGTTTGCGTGTGCCACTGGGTGTGCCGCCACGGCCGGCCCACCCGTGGGTGGGCGTGCAGAACTGTTTGCGTGTGCCACTGGGTGTGCCGCCACGGCCGGCCCACCCGTGGGTGGGCGTGCAGAAGGGTTTGCGGTTGCCTCTGGGTGTGCCGCCACGGCCGGCCCACCCGAGAGTGGGCGTGCAGAAGTGCCTGCGTGTTGCCTCTGGGTGTGCCGCCACGGCCGGCCCACCCGTGGGTGGGCGTGCAGAACTGTTTGCGTGTGCCACTGGGTGTGCCGCCACGGCCGGCCCACCCGTGGGTGGGCGTGCAGAAGTGTCTGCGTGTTGCCTCTGGGTGTGCCGCCACGGCCGGCCCACCCGTGGGTGGGCGTGCAGAAGTGCCTGCAGTTGCCTCTGGGTGTGCCGCCACGGCCGGCCCACCCGTGGGTGGGCGTGCAGAATGGCCGTCGGTGTGCCTCTGGGTGTGCCGCCACGGCCGGCCCACCCGTGGGTGGGCGTGCAGAAGGGCCTGCGTGAAGCTCTGGTGTGTGCCGCCACGGCCGGCCCACCCGTGGGTTGGCGTGCAGAACTGTTTGCGTGTGCCACTGGGTGTGCCGCCACGGCCGGCCCACCCGTGGGTGGGCGTGCAGAACTGTTTGCGGTTGCCTCTGGGTGTGCCGCCACGGCCGGCCCACCCGTGGAGTGGGCGTGCAGAAGGGCCGGCAGTTGCCTCTGGGTGTGCCGCCACGGCCGGCCCGCCCGTGGGTGGGCGTGCAGAACTGTTTGCGTGTGCCTCTGGGTGTGCCGCTACGGCCGGCCCACCCGTGGAGTGGGCGTGCAGAAGGGCATGCGTGGTGCCTCTGGGTGTGCCGCCACGGCCGGCCCACCCGTGGGTGGGCGTGCAGAACTGTTTGCGTGTGCCACTGGATGTGCCGCCACGGCCGGCCCACCCGTGGGTGGGCGTGCAGAACTGTTTGCGTGTGCCACTGGGTGTGCCGCCACGGCCGGCCCACCCGTGGGTGGGCGTGCAGAAGGGCCTGCGTGTTGCCTCTGGGTGTGCCGCCACGGCCGGCCCACCCGTGGGTGGGCGTGCAGAAGGGCCTGCGTGTTGCCTCTGGGTGTGCCGCCACGGCCGGCCCACCCGTGGGTGGGCGTGCAGAACTGTTTGCGTGTGCCACTGGGTGTGCCGCCACGGCCGGCCCACCCGTGGGTGGGCGTGCAGAAAGGCCTGCGTGTTGCCTCTGGGTGTGCCGCCACGGCCGGCCCACCCGTGGGTGGGCGTGCAGAAGCTGTTTGCGTGTGCCACTGGGTGTGCCGCCACGGCCGGCCCACCCGTGGGTGGGCGTGCAGAACTGTTTGCGTGTGCCACTGGGTGTGCCGCCACGGCCGGCCCACCCGTGGGTGGGCGTGCAGAACTGTTTGCGTGTGCCACTGGGTGTGCCGCCACGGCCGGCCCACCCGTGGGTGGGCGTGCAGAACTGTTTGCGTGATGCCACTGGGTGTGCCGCCACGGCCGGCCCACCCGTGGCTGGCGTGCAGAACGTGCTTTGCGTGTGCCACTGGGTGTGCCGCCACGGCCGGCCCACCCGTGGGTGGGCGTGCAGAAATGCTTGCGGTTGCCTCTGGGTGTGCCGCCACGGCCGGCCCACCAGTGGGTGGGCGTGCAGAAGGGCCTGCGGTTGCCTCTGTGCTGTGCCGCCACGGCCGGCCCACCCGTGGGTGGGCGTGCAGAACTGTTTGCGTGTGCCACTGGGTGTGCAGCCACGGCCGGCCCACCCGTGGGTGGGCGTGCAGAAGTGTTTGCCGTTGCCTCTGGGTGTGCCGCCACGGCCGGCCCACCCGTGGGTGGGCGTGCAGAAGGGCCTGCGTGTTGCCTCTGGGTGTGCCGCCACGGCCGGCCCACCCGTGGGTGGGCGTGCAGAACTGTTTGCGTGTGCCTCTGGGTGTGCCGCCACGGCCGGCCCACCCGTGGGTGGGCGTGCAGAAGGGCCTGCGTGTTGCCTCTGGGTGTGCCGCCACGGCCGGCCCACCCGTGGGTGGGCGTGCAGAAAGTGTTTGCGTGTGCCACTGGGTGTGCCGCCACGGCCGGCCCACCCGTGGGTGGGCGTGCAGAAGTGTTTGCGTGTGCCACTGGGTGTGCCGCCACGGCCGGCCCACCCGTGGAGTGGGCGTGCAGAACTGTCTGCGTGTGCCACTGGATGTGCCGCCACGGCCGGCCCACCCGTGGGTGGGCGTGCAGAACTGTATGCGTGATGCCACTGGGTGTGCCGCCACGGCCGGCCCACCCGTGGGTGGGCGTGCAGAACTGTTTGCGTGTGCCACTGGGTGTGCCGCCACGGCCGGCCCACCCGTGGGTGGGCGTGCAGAACTGTTTGCGGTGTGCCTCTGGGTGTGCCGCCACGGCCGGCCCACCCGTGGAGTGGGCGTGCAGAAGGGCCTGCGGTTGCCTCTGGGTGTGCCGCCACGGCCGGCCCACCCGTGGGTGGGCGTGCAGAACTGTTTGCGTGTGCCACTGGGTGTGCCGCCACGGCCGGCCCACCCGTGGGTGGGCGTGCAGAAGGGTTTGCGGTTGCCTCTGGGTGTGCCGCCACGGCCGGCCCACCCGTGGAGTGGGCGTGCAGAAGTGTTTGCGGTTGCCTCTGGGTGTGCCGCCACGGCCGGCCCACCCGTGGGTGGGCGTGCAGAAGGCCTGCGGTGTGCCTCTGGGTGTGCCGCCACGGCCGGCCCACCCGTGGAGTGGGCGTGCAGAACTGTTTGCGTGTGCCACTGGGTGTGCCGCCACGGCCGGCCCACCCGTGGAGTGGGCGTGCAGAAGGGTCTGCGGTGTGCCTCTGGGTGTGCCGCCACGGCCGGCCCACCCGTGGGTGGGCGTGCAGAAAGTGCCTGCGTGTTGCCTCTGGGTGTGCCGCCACGGCCGGCCCACCCGTGGGTGGGCGTGCAGAAAGGTTTGCGTGTTGCCTCTGGGTGTGCCGCCACGGCCGGCCCACCCGTGGGTGGGCGTGCAGAAGGGCCTGCAGTGTGCCTCTGGGTGTGCCGCCACGGCCGGCCCACCCGTGGGTGGGCGTGCAGAACTGTTTGCGTGTGCCTCTGGGTGTGCCGCCACGGCCGGCCCACCCGTGGAGTGGGCGTGCAGAACGGCCTGCGGTTGCCTCTGGGTGTGCCGCCACGGCCGGCCCATCCGTGGGTGGGCGTGCAGAAAGGCTTGCGGTTGCCTCTGGGTGTGCTGCCACGGCCGGCCCACCCGTGGGTGGGCGTGCAGAAGCTGTTTGCGTGTGCCACTGGGTGTGCCGCCACGGCCGGCCCACCCGTGGAGTGGGCGTGCAGAACTGTTTGCGTGTGCCACTGGGTGTGCCGCCACGGCCGGCCCACCCGTGGGTGGGCGTGCAGAACTGTTTGCGTGTGCCACTGGGTGTGCCGCCACGGCCGGCCCACCCGTGGGTGAGGCGTGCAGAAGGGTTTGCGGTTGCCTCTGGGTGTGCCGCCACGGCCGGCCCACCCGTGGAGTGGGCGTGCAGAAGAGCCTGCGTGTGCCTCTGGGTGTGCCGCCACGGCCGGCCCACCCGTGGGTGGGCGTGCAGAACTGTTTGCGTGTTGCCTCTGGGTGTGCCGCCACGGCCGGCCCACCCGTGGAGTGGGCGTGCAGAACTGTTCGCGTGTGCCACTGGGTGTGCCGCCACGGCCGGCCCACCCGTGGGTGGGCGTGCAGAAAGGCCTGCGTGTTGCCTCTGGGTGTGCTGCCACGGCCGGCCCACC
>JAKWBO010001641.1:0-11601 GCA_034336685.1 Luscinia luscinia
TTTCTCTTCTTCTTCTTCTTCTCCTCTCCTTCTCTCTCCCTCTGCTCCCTCCCCTGGTGGCAGGTCCAGGCGGATGGCACAGATGGGGACTGTGTCACCTTCTGCTGCGCAAGACTCACGAGGATCACACCCTGGGCAACTCCCTGCGCTTACATGGTGATGAAGAAGTGAGTGTGGCCCCTCAGCTGGGGCTGGATGAGGCAACCCTCCAAATCCCCTCTGTGCCCCCTTCCACCTGCTGCTCCTCCTTTTCCTTGTGCTGGGAGCAGAGCAGCTCTGGAAAGGCTCTTGACCAGCCTCTCCTCAGCTCCACAGCCTCCCTGCCCAGTTAAGCTCAGCCCAGGGCTTCCAGTCCCTCCTGAGCTGCCAAAGCTGCAGGGACAGGCCCTGCAACATTTTGGGGACTCCTGAAGTGCCCTGGACCACTCAGGCTCTCCACCCAGCAGAGCTAAGATAAGAGAGAATTAACAAAAGAAAACAGAGGAACATTAAATTCACAACTTAACTGATTATCTTCATACACTTGATTCAGGGGCATGTCTGGAAGCTTTTAAAATTTGCTTGGAATGTTGAAAGAATTCAACAATATAACAGAACAACAATGTTAAACAATAAAATAGAAATCAAAATCGTTCTGTAATACAGAATTCATACTCTTAATACAATGGTTTTAAAATTAAATACAGAAACTAAATCTGAGCCTTTGAAAATTGAGCTTAGAGAGAAATATATATAAAGGATATATATAGAAGAAATTCGTTTGGATTAAATTCTTACACTTGAAGATGGATGGATGATAGATAGATAGATAGATGATAGATGGATGAATGGATAGATGGATAGATGAGATAGATGAGATAGATAGATAGATGAATGAATAGATAGATAGATGAATAGATAGATGGATAGATAGATGAATGATGAATAGATAGATAGATAGATGAGATGAATAGATAGATGATATGATGAGATGGATGATAGATGGATAGATAGATAGATGAGATAGGATGAGATGGATGATAGATAGATAGATAGATATGATAGATAGATGATAGATGATAGATGAATGGATGATAGATAGATGATAGATGAGATGAATAGATGAGATGATAGATAGATAGATAGATAGATGAATGATGATAGATAGATAGATGGATGAATGAATGAGATGAATGATAGATGATAGATAGATGATAGATAGATGAGATGATAGATGAATGATAGATATAGATGGATAGATAGATGAATGAATGATAGATGAGATAGATGATAGATAGATAGATGAGATAGATGAATGGATGAATAGATAGATAGATAGATGATAGATGAATGATGAATGATAGATAGATGATAGATGAATGATAGATGAGATAGATAGATAGATAGATGAATAGATAGATAGATGAATGAATAGAATGATAGATGAATGATAGATAGATGGATGATAGATGAATGATGAGATGAGATAGATAGATAGATGAATGATAGATAGATAGATAGATAGATAGATAGATGAATGAATAGATGATGATAGATAGATGAGATAGATAGATGAATGATAGATGAATGAGATGAGATGATAGATAGATAGATGAATGAATGAATGATAGATGATGGATGATGATAGATAGATAGATGAATGATAGATGATAGATAGATGAATGATATGATAGATGAATGATAGATGGATAGATGATGATAGATGGATAGATAGATAGATAGATGATAGATGAATGATAGATAGATAGATGAATGAGATGATAGATGAATGGATGAATGAATGATAGATGAATGATAGATAGATAGATAGATAGATAGATGATAGATAGATGATAGATAGATGATGATAGATAGATAGATAGATAGATAGATGGATAGATGGATAGATGATAGATGATAGATAGATGGATGATAGATAGATGATAGATAGATGAATGGATAGATGATGATGATAGATAGATGATGAGATGATAGATAGATGAATGATAGATGAATGAATGAGATAGATAGATAGATAGATGATAGATAGATGATAGATAGATAGATAGATGAGATAGATGATAGATAGATGAATGATAGATAGATGGATGATGGATAGATGATGGATGATAGATGATAGATAGATGATGATGAATGAGATGATAGATGATAGATGAGATAGATGATAGATAGATGAATGAATGGATGGATAGATGATAGATGGATAGATAGATAGATAGATGGATAGATGGATAGATGAATAGATGAATAGATGGATGGATAGATGATGGATGATAGATGATAGATAGATGGATGGATGATAGATGGATAGATAGATGATGGATGATAGATGAATGATAGATAGATGGATGGATGATAGATGGATGATAGATGATAGATGGATAGATGAGATGGATGGATAGATGAATGGATAGATGGATAGATGGATGGATAGATGAATGGATGGATGAATGATGGATGATGAATGAGATGGATAGATAGATGGATGGATGATAGATGGATGAATAGATAGATGGATAGATGAGATGGATGGATGGATGGATAGATAGATGGATGGATGAGATGAATAGATGAATGGATAGATAGATGGATGATGGATGAATAGATGGATGGATGGATGATAGATGATGATGATAGATGGATGAGATGATAGATGGATAGATGAATGATAGATGGATAGATAGATGAATGATAGATGGATGAATGGATGGATAGATAGATGATAGATGAGATGATAGATAGATGATGATAGATGGATAGATAGATGATAGATGGATGAATGATAGATATGAATGAATGATGAGATGAATGGATGAGATAGATAGATAGATAGATGGATGATGATAGATAGATGGATGATAGATAGATAGATAGATGGATGATGATAGATGAATGGATAGATAGATAGATAGATGAATAGATGAATGGATAGATAGATGGATGATAGATGAATGATAGATAGATGGATAGATGGATGAATGATAGATAGATGGATAGATAGATGATAGATAGATGATGGATGGATGGATAGATAGATAGATGGATGGATGATGGATGATAGATAGATAGATGGATGAGATAGATAGATGGATGATGAGATGGATGAGATGGATGATGGATAGATGGATGGATGGATGAAGATAGATGGATGGATGAATGATGGATGGATGGATGGATGGATGATGGATGATGGATGGATGGATGAGATGAATGGATGGATGGATAGATGGATGGATGGATGATGGATGGATGGATGGATGGATGAGATGGATGGATGGATAGATGAGATGGATGGATGGATGGATGATGGATGGATGATAGATGGATGGATGATAGATGGATGGATGGATGGATGGATGGATGATAGATGGATGGATGGATGGATGATGGATGGATGATGGATGGATGGATGATGGATGGATGGATGGATGGATGGATGGATGATGGATGGATGGATGGATGATGGATGGATGATGGATGATGGATGGATGGATGAATGATGGATTGATGATGGATGGATGGATGGATGATGGATTGGATGGATGGATGGATGGATGGATGGATGGATGGATGGATGGATGATGGATGGATGGATGATGGATGATGGATGGATGGAACAAGGTCACACAGGAGTTTCCCTCAGCACATCCCTTCCTAAGTCATTCTGAAACATCCAGAGCCCCAGCAGCCCTGGGGTGCCCTGAGCCTCTGGAATCCCTGGGATTTGTGTGGCTTGGCCTGGGTTTCAGTGCCCCTCTCCCCTGTGCCCTCCTGCAGCCCTGACGTGGAGTTCTGTGGCTACTGCATCACACACCCTCAGAGAGCAAGATCAACTTCAGGATCCAGACCAGAGGTGAGGCTGGGGCCCTGTTCCCATGGAATTCCCCTGCAGGAGTCTGTTCAGTGAGGACAAGCCTTTGTCCCTGCTGAGCCTCACAGGCTGCTCCCAGAATCCTGCCCCAGCTCATCCCTGGGAGCAGCCTGAGCTGTGGGCTGAGGGGCAGCTCCCTGTCCCTGATCCAGCTTTCCATCTGTTCCCAAAGGAGCCCTTCCTGCTGTGGAGCCCTTCAGGAAAGGGCTGAACGACCTGATGGGTGTTTGCCAGCACGTGCTCAACACCTTTGAGGTGAGAGATTCCTGGGGAGCTTCTGTCCTTGGGCCATTCCCTGGAAACTCCAGTTCTGTCCCTTGGGCCATTCCTGAATAACTCAGGTCACTTCTGTCCCTTGGGCCATTCCTGAAAACCCAGTTCTGTCCCTTTGGGCCATTTCTGGGGTGCTCAGGGTCATTCTGTCCCTTGGAACATTCCTGGAAGAACTCAGAGTCACTTCTGTCCCCTTGGGCCATTCCTGAAAACTCCAGTTCTGTCCCTTTGGGCCATTCCTGGAGAGTTCCAGGTCACTTCTGTCCCTTGGACCATTCCTGAATAGCTCAGGGTCACTTCTGTCCCTTGGAACATTCCTGGAAAACTCCAGTTCTGTCCCTTGGGCCATTCCTGAATAGCTCAGGGTCATTTCTGTCCCTTGGGCCATTCTTGGGGAGCTCAGGGTCATTTCTGTCCCTTGGGCCATTCCTGGAAACTCCAGTTCTGTCCCTTGGGCCATTCCTGGGTGCTCAGGTCATTTCTGTCCCTTGGGCCATTCCTGGAAAACTCCAGTTCTGTCCCTTGGGCCATTCCTGGGGTGCTCAGGGTCATTTCTGTCCCTTGGGCCATTCCTGGAAAACTCCAGTTCTGTCCCTTGGGCCATTCCTGAATAGCTCAGGGTCATTTCTGTCCCTTGGGCCATTCCTGGGGAGCTCAGGGTCATTTCTGTCCCTTGGAACATTCCTGGAAAACTCCAGTTCTGTCCCTTGGGCCATTCCTGGGGAGCTCAGAGTCACTTCTGCCCCAGGGACACGTTGGTGACATCTCTGTTTGCTCTTGTTGGTGACATTTGTCTCTGCTCTTGGTGACATTTGTGTCTGCTCTTGTTTCAGAGGAGCATGAAGGAGTTCAGGGCACAGAAGGAGGAGGAGATGCAGTAACCTCTGGGAATGGCAGGGATGTGTAACCTCTGTATGTTGAAATACCTGTGTCCAAATTTTTTTTTTCGTTGTTTTTTTATGACTTTGCTGCAAAATGTATTTTTTTGAGTAATAAAATTTATTAATTTAGGTGCTGCAGAGCTGACCTGTGTCCTGCTCAGCACAGGGTCATAGAACAAGGACACAGTTTGCTCCACAGATTGGGAAATTTATGGAAAATGGGCTGGTCTTGGTATTCCTCAGTCTCTGTTTACCTTGACACCCGTTTGTCTTTATGGTTTATTTGTAAAACTTTTACATTTCAGTGAAAGTTAAGCTAAAAAAATCCACCCCAACACCTGGAAAATTGCAGTCTCATCTCTTCTCCCCTTTTCCTCTCTCCATTTTTTTTTCCATGACAAAGTAGAAGGGGGAAAAAGAGAGAGAGGGAAAAGAGAGATGTGGGAAAACCAAAAAAAAAAAAAATCATCAAAAACCTGGTAAATACAACTTTTTCATGTAGCTTCCCTGAAAGTTCTGGCAAGAATGTTAGGATGGAGTCAGCTGGAATCACCTGGATCAGGGACTCCTTCCACTGTCCACCCTGGCCTTGAAAATTGCTGGGAAATCACCTGGGGGATGAATTCTTGGCAGTAATAAATGAGGGAGAGCCTTTTCCCAGATTCCAGCTGAGACTGGACCTTCCCCAGCTCCACACAGCCACGAGGATGTCTCCAAGGATTTCTCCAAGCTGGGAATTGTCTCTGTCCCTCTGTCAGAGCAAGCACCCCAACCTTCCTTCCCTCCCCCCTCCCCACCAGGCAGTGGTCACAAATCCTTTGGTTTTTCTGCAAGGAGATGAGGAATCCTGTGAGGGTGTGAGTCCCCTTCCCTCTCCTGCTGGGTCAGGGGCTGGGTGTGGAGCTGCAGCTCCTTCCAGCTGGCAAAGCTGGTTCAGGCCCAGCCAGGAGGAGGCTGGGGGAGGATTTGGGGTGTCCTGTCCCTGTGCCCTGTCCTGGCTGGGGACAGAGTTTGGGAGAGGATTTGGGGTGTCCTGTCCCTGTGCCCTGTCCTGGGTGGTGACAGAGCTTTAGGAGAGGATTTGGGGTGTCCTGCTGTCCCTGTGCCCTGTCCTGGGTGGTGACAGGGTTTAGGAGAGGATTTGGGGTGTCCTGTCCCTGTGCCTCTCCTGGGTGGTGACAGGGTTTAGGAGAGGATTTAGGGTGTCCCTGTCCCTGTGCCCTGCCCTGTGTGAGGACAGGGTTTAGAAGAGGATTTGGGGTGTCCTGCTGTCCCTGTGCCCTGCCCTGGGTGGTGACAGGGTTTGGGAAGAGGATTTAGGGTGTCCTGTCCCTGTGCCCTATCCTGGCTGGGGACAGGGTTTGAGGAAAGGATTTGGGGTGTCCTGCTGTCCCTGTGCCTGTCCTGGCTGGTGACAGGTTTAGGATGAGCTGTACTTGTTGCTCAGGCGGGAGCTGCTCCTGTCCAGCCCAGCTCCTGCCCCGTGGCTTTCCACTTGCCAACAGATCCCTTCTCATCCGTAGGGAGTGATGCTCAGGGCTGGCCTCTGGCACCAGCAGCACAGGCACGACTGGGGACACACACAAGGGAGAGGTGACACGTGTGGGCTGTGGGAAATGAGGAGATGTTCCCACGCTGGTGCCAGCCTGGGAGTTGCTGAGCCTTGCTGCCCTGCAGCTCTGCTGGGAGAGGGGTTCCCAGGGCAGGGCTGGGAGAGGTGAAATCTGAAATTTGGGGCCATTGCTTGTGGTTGTGTTTTTGTAATGTGTTCTCATCATTAGAGGGCAGAAAATACAGGTGATGCTAGCTGGGCTCAATCTCCCATCCCATCCCTGCATCCCATCCCTGCATCCATCCCATCCCATCCCGTATCCCATCCCGTATCCCATCCCGTATCCCATCCCTGTATCCCATCCCTGTGTCCCTGTATCCCATCCCTGTATCCCATCCCTGCATCCCATCCCATGCATCCATCCCATCCCATCCCTGCATCCCATCCCATCCCTGTATCCCATCCCGCATCCCTGTATCCCATCCCTGTATCCCATCCATCCCTGTATCCCATCATCCCATCCCATCCCATTCATCCCATGCATCCCATCCCATCCCATCCCATCCCATCCCATCCCCATCCCATCCCATCCCATCCCATCCCATCCCATCCCATCCCATCCCATCTCCATTCTCCTTCTCAGAGCTTCACTACTCCTGAAAATCATCTCCCAAATTTTGGCTTCAAAGTTTGGAGCAGCCCCAGCCCCTGCTCTGATGGTTTGTGGGGATGTTCCTGTCCCAGAGTTTCAGGGAAATTTGGGCTTGTCCTAAATCCTGCTCTGGCAGAAGCCTCCCCCCAGCAGGGCACTTGGAGGGGATAATTTGGGATGAGATCAGCTCGTGCCCCTGGGGCTGGGGCTGGTTCCCACCTGGAAGCAGTTCTTGAATTTGCGGCTGACGAAGTACAGAGCCACGGGGTTGATGCAGGAGTTGAGGGAGGCCATGTTGATCCCAAAATAATCCATCACCAGCAGGAAGCTGAGGCGGGAAAGGGAGAACAGACGTGTCAGAGTGTGGATTTGCAAAGTGCCTGGCCTGGCATCCTGGGGAGCCAGGCTGGAAGCAGAGCTGAGCTCAGATCCATCCTCCCTGGGAGAACCCATTCCTGCCAGGAGCATCCCCGAGGAGCCAGAGCAGGAGCCCTGATTCCTCCTGGTTCCTCCTGTTCCTCCTGGTTCCTCCTGATTCCTCCTGGTTCCTCCTGATTCCTCCTGATTCCTCCTGATTCCTCCTGGTTCCTCCTGGTTCCTCCTGGTTCCTCCTGATTCCTCCTGGTTCCTCCTGGTTCCTCCTGGTTCCTCCTGGTGCTCCAAACCCAGCACTGCAGCAGGGCCTGGGCTGGATTCCGACTTTGGGCAGAATTTTTGACTTTTTGACTTTTGGATTGTGATGGGTGGCAGGGGAGGGAGGCAGAAAGTGAGGAACCCTCAGCCCTGCTGGGAATGTTCCTGGCGACCTCATCTTCCCAGAGCCATTCCCAAATTCGATTTAACCCTTCCCAAATCTGATTTAACCCTTCCCAAATCCGATTTAACCCTTCTCAAATCTGACTGTAACCACTTCCCAATTCCAATTTAACCCTCCCAACTCGATTTAACCTTTCCCAAATCCGATTTAACCCTTCCCAAATCCGATTTAGCCTTCCCAAATCCGATTTAACGCTATTCCCAATTCCGATTTAACCCTTCCCCAAATCCGATTTAACACACTTCCCAAATCCGATTTAACTTCCCAAATCCGATTTAACCCTTCCCCAAATCCGATTTAACCCTTCCCAAATCCGATTTAACCCTTCCCAAATCCGATGTAACCCTTCCCAAATCCGATTTAAGCCTCCCCAAATCCGATTTAACCCTTCCCAAATCCAATTTAACCCTTCCCAAATCAAATTTAACACTTCCCAAATCCAATTTGACCCTTCCAAATCCAATTTAACCCTTCCCAAATCCAATTTAACCTTCCCAAATTCAATTTAACCCTTCCCAAATCAATTTGACCCTTCCCAAATCCAATTTAGCACTTCCAAATCCGATTTAACCCTTCCCAAATCTGATTTGACTCTTCCCAAATCCGATTTAACACTTCCAAATGTGATTTAACCCTTCCCAATTCTGATTTAACCCTTCCCAAATTCAATTTAACCCTTCCCAAATCCGATTTAACCCTTCCCAAATCAAATTTAGCACTTCCAAATCCGATTTAACCCTTCCCAATTCGATTTAACCCTTCCCAAATTCAATTAACCCTTCCCAAATCAAATTTAACCCTTCCCAAATCCGATTTAACCCTTCCCACATCTCCCCACCCTCCCTGTGCCCATCAGAGCGCGGTGCCCTCCGCACTGAGGAATCCTGGCAGGCTCCCCAGCCCAGCAGGGCCTGTCCTGGTGCCCCGGGCGGTGGCAGCTGCTGGGCTGTACCTGAGCAGCTCGCAGCGGTTGGGGTCCGTCTGGTCGTAGATGGTTTTCTTGAGGATGCGGCTGAGGTGCAGGGGCAGCCAGCAGAGAGCAAAGATCACCACCAGGCAGAACACGGTCTTGGCCACCTCCCTGCGCTGCCAGGCAGGGCACGGGGTCAGCACGGGGGCAGCTCCCAGATTGTGGATGGGGAATGGTTTGGCTGGAAGAGAGATTGGGTGGGCAGGGATGGGTTTCAGCAGAGTCAGGTGCAGGGTGCAGCGCCAGGTGGGTCAGAACAATCCCCAAATTCTCCTGGGTGATCTGAGGACACCTTCTACATCCATCCTCATGGGATCCAGACCCTCTGGTGGATGGATGGATGGATGGATAGGT
The DNA here is from genome assembly GCA_034336685.1 of Luscinia luscinia. Taxonomy (NCBI): domain Eukaryota; kingdom Metazoa; phylum Chordata; class Aves; order Passeriformes; family Muscicapidae; genus Luscinia; species Luscinia luscinia. The sequence goes on from JAKWBO010001641.1 coordinate 9,371, forward strand.
ATGGATGATGGGCGTAGATGGATGGATTGGATGGATGATGGATGGATGATGGATGGATGATGGATGGATGGATGGATGGATGGATGGATGGATGATAGATGGATGGAATGGGGATGGATGGATGATGGATGGATGGTGCGGATTTAGATGTTGAAGATGGATGGATGGATGGATGGATGAGATGATGGATGGATGATGGATGATAGATGATGGATGATGGATGGATGATGGATGATAGATGGATGGATGATAGATGGATGGATGATGGATGGATGGATGGATGGATGGATGGATAGATGGATGGATGGATGGATGATGGATGGATGGATGATGGATGGATGAATGATGGATGGATGGATGGATGATGGATGGATGGATGATAGATGATAGATGGATTAGATGGATGGATGGATGGATGGATGGATGATGGATGGATGGATGATATGATGGATGGATGATGGATGGATGATGATGGATGGATGATGGATGATGGATGGATGGATGGATGGATGGATGGATGGATGGATGGATGGATGGATGATGGATGGATGGATGGATGAATGGATGGATGGATGATGGATGGATGGATGATGGATGGATGATGGATGGATGGATGGATGGATGGATGGATGGATGGATGGATGGATGTCCCACTCCAACAGCCAATCCTCCTTTGGGGACCCAGAATCCTCCCTGGGGTCCCTCACCCGCTTCATGTGGTCATTCAGGGCGATCCTCATCCCGCTCCTCTTGCTCAGCATCTCGTAGGACATGAGGGTGTAGAAGATGCCCGTGCACACCAAGGGCAGGCAGAAATAGAAACCAAAGAGCCACCAGTCCTGACATCCCGGTAGAACTGTGTAGGGACAGGGACAGGGAGCAATGGGAACAGGGAAAGGGCAGCAGGGACAGCCCGGGTGCACATGGACCCCCAGTGAAGGGATTGGGGTGGGGATGGGGTTTAGTTTGGGGTTGGGATTGGGGCTGGTACCCTCCATGAAGCAGGATTGGGTTTAGGGTTGGGTTTGGGGTTGGGTTTGGGGTTTGGGGCTGGTCCTCATGAAGTGGGATTGGATTAAGGGTTGGGTTTGGGGTTGATTTGGGATTGGGATTGGGGCTGGTACCCTCATGAATCAGGACGGGGTTAAGGGCTGGGTCTGGGGTTGGGACAGGAGCTGGACGGGGATTGGGGCTGGGTTTGGGACTGCGCTAGGACCGGCTTCAGGGCTGAGCTGGGGCCGGGTCTAGGGCTGGGACTGGCCTTCAGGTGGCTGGGCTTAGGGCTGGGTTTAGGGCTGGGGCTTAGGGCTGGGCCTAGGGCTGGGACTGGCCTCCGGAGGTTGGGTTTAGGAGGCCGGGGCTGGAGATTGGGGCCGGCTCTTAGGGCTGCAGGTTTAGGAGTCGGGATTGGGACCAAGCACCTCATTAATCGGAGACTTAGTCGGGGTCGGCGTCTGGAGCCGGGACTGGGCCTGGGGCCGGGCCTGAGGCCGGGCTCGGGCCGGGACTGGCCTCAGCGGCCGGGCTCTAGGGTCGGGACTGGGCGCGGCGACCCTCGCTGACGCTCATGGCTGGTCACGAGCCGGGCCTGGGAGGCCGGGACAGGAGCCGGCTCCGGGGACTGGGGCCGGGCCTGGGACTGCGTCCGGACTGGCTCTCAGGAGGTCGGGCCTGGGACTGGGGCCTATGGTCGGGACTGGCCTGGTGGGCCGGGCCTGGGGGCCGGAGCCTGGGACTAGTGGCTGGCTTCAGGGCCGGGCCTGGAGCCGAGACTGGCTTCAGGAGCTGGGCTCAGGGCCGGGCCTGGGGTCGGGGCTGGGACTGGGGTCGGGTTTAGGATCAGGATTGGTTTGCGGGGTTGGCTTTAAAAAGGGCTGGCTTTAGGGCTGGCTTTAGGGTTGGGACTCGGGTTTAGGAGTTGGTTTAGAAGAGCGGGCAGATTGGGGCCGGGGTACCCTCGCGAAGCAGGAGTTTGGCTAAGATTGGGCTTGGGGCTGGGATAGGAGTTGGATTGGGGATTGGGGTTCGGGTTTGGGATTGGCGTTTGAGGATCGGTTTGCAGGATTGGTTTTAGGGCTGGGCCGGGGCCGCACTCCTCATGGAGCGGGATCTGGTTGAGGGTTGGGTTTAAGGGCTGGGCTGGGGATTGGGGATTGCATTTTAGGATCTGTTTTAGGATCGGTTTTAGGGCTGGTTGGGGCCGTACCCTCATGAAGCGAGACTTGGTTAAG
>JAKWBO010001642.1:0-11597 GCA_034336685.1 Luscinia luscinia
GGTAGACCTGTTGCCGCTAGCCGGTCTCTGCCTTTCGCGCCGGCCTGCGGGTAGACCTGTTGCCGCTAGCCGGTCTCGGCTTTCGCGCCGCGCCGCGGGGTAGACCTGTTGCCGCTAGCCGGTCTCGGCCTTCGCGCCGGCCTGCGGGGTAGACCTGTTGCCGCTAGCCGGTCTCGGCCTTTCGCGCCCGCCGCGGGTAGACCTGTTGCCGCTAGCCGGTCTCTGCCTTTCGCGCAGCGCCTGCGGGTAGACCTGTTGCCGCTAGCCGGTCCTCGGCCTTCGCGCCCGCCGCGGGTAGACCTGTTGCCGCTAGCCGGTCTCGCCTTCGCGCCGGCCTGCGGGTAGACCTGTTGCCGCTAGCCGGTCTCGGCCTTTCGCGCCGGCCTGCGGGGTAGACCTGTTGCCGCTAGCCGGTCTCTGCCTTCGCGCCGGCCTGCGGGTAGACCTGTTGCCGCTAGCCGGTCTCGGCCTTTCGCGCCGCGCCGCGGGTAGACCTGTTGCCGCTAGCCGGTCTCTGCCTTTCGCGCCGGCCTGCGGGTAGACCTGTTGCCGCTAGCCGGTCTCGGCCTTCGCGCCGCGCCGCGGGTAGACCTGTTGCCGCTAGCCGGTCTCTGCCTTCGCGCCGGCCTGCGGGTAGACCTGTTGCCGCTAGCCGGTCTCGGCCTTTCGCGCCGCGCCGCGGGTAGACCTGTTGCCGCTAGCCGGTCTCTGCCTTTCGCGCCGGCCTGCGGGTAGACCTGTTGCCGCTAGCCGGTCTCGGCCTTTCGCGCCCCGCCGCGGGTAGACCTGTTGCCGCTAGCCGGTCTCTGCCTTTCGCGCCGGCCTGCGGGGTAGACCTGTTGCCGCTAGCCGGTCTCGGCCTTTCGCGCCCCGCCGCGGGTAGACCTGTTGCCGCTAGCCGGTCTTACACTTTCGCGCCGCGCCGCGGGTAGACCTGTTGCCGCTAGCCGGTCTCTGCCTTCGCGCCGGCCTCCGGGTAGACCTGTTGCCGCCAGCCGGTCTTACACTTTCGCGCGCGCCGCGGGTAGACCTGTTGCCGCTAGCCGGTCTCGGCCTTCGCGCCGGCCTCCGGGGTAGACCTGTTGCCGCTAGCCGGTCTCGGCCTTTCGCGCCGGCCGCGGGTAGACCTGCTGCCGCTAGCCGGTCTCGGCCTTCGCGCCGCGCCGCGGGTAGACCTGTTGCCGCTAGCCGGTCTCGGCCTTCGCGCCCGCCGCGGGTAGACCTGTTGCCGCTAGCCGGTCTCGGCCTTCGCGCCGCGCGCGCCGCGGGTAGACCTGTTGCCGCTAGCCGGTCTCGGCCTTCGCGCCGCGCCGCGGGTAGACCTGGTGCCGCTAGCCGGTCTCGGCCTTTCGCGCCGCGTCGCGGGTAGACCTTGTGCCGTTAGCCGGTCTCGGCCTATGGCGCCCCGCCGCGGGTAGAGCTGGTGCCGTCCGCCTTCGCGCCCTATGACCTACCCTTAACCGGGAAGGCCGGCGGACACCAGGTCTACCCCTTAAGCGGGAATGCCGGCGGACACCAGGTCTACCCCTTAAGCGGGAATGCAGGCGGACAACAGGTCTACCCCTTCAGCGGGAATGCCGGCGGACACCAGGTCTACCCCTTAAGCGGGAATGCAGGCGGACAACAGGTCTACCCCTTCAGCGGGAATGCCGGCGGACACCAGGTCTACCTCTTAAGCGGGAATGCCGGCGGACACCAGGTCTACCCCTTAATGGGGAATGCAGGCGGACAACAGGTCTACCCTTTTCGAGAATGCAGGCGGACACCAGGTCTACCCCTTAATCGGGAATGCAGGCGGACAACAGGTCTACCCCTTATCGGGAATGCAGGCGGACACCAGGTCTACCCCTTAATCGGGAATGCCGGCGGACACCAGGTCTACCCCTTAATCGGGAAAGCAGGCGGACAACAGGTCTACCCCTTAAGCGGGAATGCCGGCGGACACCAGGTCTACCCCTTAAGCGGGAATGCAGGCGGACAACAGGTCTACCCCTTAAGCGGGAATGCCGGCGGACACCAGGTCTACCCCTTAATCGAGAATGCAGGCGGACAACAGGTCTACCCCTTAAGCGGGAATGCCGGCGGACACCAGGTCTACCCCTTAAGCGGGAATGCAGGCGGACAACAGGTCTACCCCTTAAGCGGGAATGCCGGCGGACACCAGGTCTACCCCTTAAGCGGGAATGCAGGCGGACACCAGGTCTACCCCTTAAGCGGGAATGCAGGCGGACAACAGGTCTACCCCTTAAGCGGGAATGCCGGCGGACACCAGGTCTACCCCTTAAGCGGGAATGCAGGCGGACACCAGGTCTACCCCTTAATCGGGAATGCAGGCGGACAACAGGTCTACCCCTTAAGCGGGAATGCCGGCGGACACCAGGTCTACCCCTTAATCGGGAATGCAGGCGGACACCAGGTCTACCCCTTAAGCGGGAATGCAGGCGGACAACAGGTCTACCCCTTAGCGGGAATGCCGGCGGACACCAGGTCTACCCCTTAATCGGGAATGCAGGCGGACACCAGGTCTACCCCTTAAGCGGGAATGCCGGCGGACACCAGGTCTACCCCTTAATGCGGGAATGCAGGCGGACAACAGGTCTACCCCTTCTCGAGAATGCCGGCGGACACCAGGTCTACCCCTTAATCGGGAATGCAGGCGGACACCAGGTCTACCCCTTAAGCGGGAATGCCGGCGGACACCAGGTCTACCCCTTAATCGGGAATGCAGGCGGACAACAGGTCTACCCCTTCATCGGGAATGCCGGCGGACAACAGGTCTACCCCTTAAGCGGGAATGCCGGCGGACACCAGGTCTACCCCTTAATCGGGAATGCAGGCGGACAACAGGTCTACCCCTTAAGCGGGAATGCCGGCGGACACCAGGTCTACCCCTTAAGCGGGAATGCCGGCGGACACCAGGTCTACCCCTTAATCGGGAATGCAGGCGGACACCAGGTCTACCCCTTAAGCGGGAATGCAGGCGGACACCAGGTCTACCCCTTAATCGGGAATGCAGGCGGACAACAGGTCTACCCTTTCAGCGGGAATGCAGGCGGACAACAGGTCTACCCCTTCTCGGGAATGCCGGCGGACACCAGGTCTACCCCTTAATCGGGAATGCAGGCGGACAACAGGTCTACCCTTTCTCGAGAATGCCGGCGGACAACAGGTCTACCCCTTAATCGGGAATGCCGGCGGACACCAGGTCTACCCCTTAAGCGGGAATGCAGGCGGACACCAGGTCTACCCCTTAAGCGGGAATGCCGGCGGACACCAGGTCTACCCCTTAATCGGGAATGCAGGCGGACAACAGGTCTACCCCTTAAGCGGGAATGCCGGCGGACACCAGGTCTACCCCTTAATCGGGAATGCAGGCGGACAACAGGTCTACCCTTCAGCGGGAATGCCGGCGGACAACAGGTCTACCCCTTAAGCGGGAATGCCGGCGGACACCAGGTCTACCCCTTAATCGGGAATGCAGGCGGACAACAGGTCTACCCCTTAAGCGGGAATGCCGGCGGACAACAGGTCTACCCCTTAAGCGGGAATGCAGGCGGACACCAGGTCTACCCCTTAATCGGGAATGCAGGCGGACAACAGGTCTACCCCTTAAGCGGGAATGCCGGCGGACACCAGGTCTACCCTTAAGCGGGAATGCAGGCGGACAACAGGTCTACCCCTTAATCGGGAATGCAGGCGGACAACAGGTCTACCCCTTAAGCGGGAATGCCGGCGGACACCAGGTCTACCCCTTAAGCGGGAATGCAGGCGGACAACAGGTCTACCCCTTAAGCGGGAATGCCGGCGGACACCAGGTCTACCCCTTAAGCGGGAATGCAGGCGGACAACAGGTCTACCCCTTAATCGGGAATGCAGGCGGACAACAGGTCTACCCCTTATCGGGAATGCAGGCGGACACCAGGTCTACCCCTTAATCGGGAATGCCGGCGGACACCAGGTCTACCCCTTAATCGGGAATGCAGGCGGACAACAGGTCTACCCCTTAAGCGGGAATGCAGGCGGACACCAGGTCTACCCCTTAAGCGGGAATGCAGGCGGACAACAGGTCTACCCCTTAAGCTGGAATGCCGGCGGACACCAGGTCTACCCCTTAATCGGGAATGCAGGCGGACAACAGGTCTACCCCTTAAGCGGGAATGCCGGCGGACACCAGGTCTACCCCTTAAGCGGGAATGCAGGCGGACAACAGGTCTACCCCTTAAGCGGGAATGCCGGCGGACACCAGGTCTACCCCTTAAGCGGGAATGCAGGCGGACAACAGGTCTACCCCTTAAGCGGGAATGCCGGCGGACAACAGGTCTACCCCTTAATCGGGAATGCCGGCGGACACCAGGTCTACCCCTTAAGCGGGAATGCAGGCGGACACCAGGTCTACCCCTTAATCGGGAATGCAGGCGGACAACAGGTCTACCCCTTAAGCGGGAATGCAGGCGGACACCAGGTCTACCCCTTAATCGGGAATGCAGGCGGACAACAGGTCTACCCCTTAATCGGGAATGCCGGCGGACAACAGGTCTACCCTTTAGCGGGAATGCCGGCGGACACCAGGTCTACCCCTTAATCGGGAATGCAGGCGGACAACAGGTCTACCCCTTAAGCGGGAATGCCGGCGGACACCAGGTCTACCCCTTAATCGGGAATGCAGGCGGACAACAGGTCTACCCCTTAATCGGGAATGCAGGCGGACAACAGGTCTACCCCTTAAGCGGGAATGCAGGCGGACACCAGGTCTACCCCTTAATCGGGAATGCAGGCGGACAACAGGTCTACCCCTTAAGCGGGAATGCCGGCGGACAACAGGTCTACCCCTTAAGCGGGAATGCAGGCGGACAACAGGTCTACCCCTTAAGCGGGAATGCAGGCGGACACCAGGTCTACCCCTTAATCGGGAATGCAGGCGGACAACAGGTCTACCCCTTAAGCGGGAATGCCAGGCGGACAACAGGTCTACCCCTTAAGCGGGAATGCCGGCGGACACCAGGTCTACCCCTTAATCGGGAATGCAGGCGGACAACAGGTCTACCCTTAATCGGGAATGCCGGCGGACAACAGGTCTACCCCTTAAGCGGGAATGCAGGCGGACAACAGGTCTACCCCTTCAGCGGGAATGAAGGCGGACAACAGGTCTACCCCTTAAGCGGGAATGCCGGCGGACACCAGGTCTACCCCTTAATCGGGAATGCAGGCGGACAACAGGTCTACCCCTTAATCGGGAATGCAGGCGGACAACAGGTCTACCCCTTAATCGGGAATGCAGGCGGACAACAGGTCTACCCCTTAAGCGGGAATGCCGGCGGACACCAGGTCTACCCCTTAAGCGGGAATGCCGGCGGACAACAGGTCTACCCCTTAATCGGGAATGCAGGCGGACAACAGGTCTACCCCTTAAGCGGGAATGCCAGGCGGACAACAGGTCTACCCCTTAAGCGGGAATGCCGGCGGACACCAGGTCTACCCCTTAATCGGGAATGCAGGCGGACAACAGGTCTACCCCTTAATCGGGAATGCAGGCGGACACCAGGTCTACCCCTTAAGCGGGAATGCAGGCGGACACCAGGTCTACCCCTTAATCGGGAATGCAGGCGGACAACAGGTCTACCCCTTAAGCGGGAATGCCGGCGGACACCAGGTCTACCCCTTAATCGGGAATGCAGGCGGACAACAGGTCTACCCCTTAATCGGGAATGCAGGCGGACAACAGGTCTACCCCTTAAGCGGGAATGCAGGCGGACAACAGGTCTACCCCTTAAGCGGGAATGCCAGGCGGACAACAGGTCTACCCCTTAAGCGGGAATGCAGGCGGACAACAGGTCTACCCTTAAGCGGGAATGCCGGCGGACACCAGGTCTACCCCTTAATCGGGAATGCAGGCGGACAACAGGTCTACCCTTAAGCGGGAATGCCAGGCGGACACCAGGTCTACCCCTTAATCGGGAATGCAGGCGGACAACAGGTCTACCCCTTCAGCGGGAATGCCGGCGGACACCAGGTCTACCCCTTAATCGGGAATGCAGGCGGACAACAGGTCTACCCCTTAATCGGGAATGCAGGCGGACAACAGGTCTACCCCTTAATCGGGAATGCCAGGCGGACACCAGGTCTACCCCTTAATCGGGAATGCAGGCGGACACCAGGTCTACCCCTTAATCGGGAATGCAGGCGGACAACAGGTCTACCCCTTAAGCGGGAATGCCGGCGGACAACAGGTCTACCCCTTAAGCGGGAAAGCAGGCGGACAACAGGTCTACCCCTTAAGCGGGAATGCAGGCGGACACCAGGTCTACCCCTTAATCGGGAATGCAGGCGGACAACAGGTCTACCCCTTAATCGGGAATGCAGGCGGACAACAGGTCTACCCCTTGCCGGAATGCCGGGCGGACACCAGGTCTACCCCTTAATCGGGAATGCAGGCGGACAACAGGTCTACCCCTTAATCGGGAATGCAGGCGGACAACAGGTCTACCCCTTAGCGGGAATGCAGGCGGACACCAGGTCTACCCCTTAATCGGGAATGCAGGCGGACAACAGGTCTACCCCTTAAGCGGGAATGCCGGCGGACACCAGGTCTACCCCTTAATCGGGAATGCAGGCGGACAACAGGTCTACCCCTTAATCGGGAATGCCGGCGGACAACAGGTCTACCCCTTAATCGGGAATGCCGGCGGACAACAGGTCTACCCCTTAAGCGGGAATGCCGGCGGACAACAGGTCTACCCCTTAAGCGGGAATGCAGGCGGACAACAGGTCTACCCCTTAATCGGGAATGCAGGCGGACAACAGGTCTACCCCTTAAGCGGGAATGCCGGCGGACAACAGGTCTACCCCTTAATCGGGAATGCAGGCGGACAACAGGTCTACCCCTTAATCGGGAATGCAGGCGGACAACAGGTCTACCCCTTAATCGGGAATGCAGGCGGACACCAGGTCTACCCCTTAAGCGGGAATGCAGGCGGACACCAGGTCTACCCCTTAATCGGGAATGCAGGCGGACAACAGGTCTACCCCTTAATCGGGAATGCCGGCGGACAACAGGTCTACCCCTTAAGCGGGAATGCAGGCGGACAACAGGTCTACCCCTTAAGCGGGAATGCAGGCGGACAACAGGTCTACCCCTTAATCGGGAATGCAGGCGGACAACAGGTCTACCCCTTAAGCGGGAATGCCGGCGGACACCAGGTCTACCCCTTAAGCGGGAATGCAGGCGGACAACAGGTCTACCCCTTAAGCGGGAATGCCGGCGGACACCAGGTCTACCCCTTAATCGGGAATGCAGGCGGACAACAGGTCTACCCCTTAAGCGGGAATGCCGGCGGACAACAGGTCTACCCCTTAATCGGGAATGCAGGCGGACACCAGGTCTACCCCTTAATCGGGAATGCAGGCGGACAACAGGTCTACCCCTTAATCGGGAATGCAGGCGGACAACAGGTCTACCCCTTAAGCGGGAATGCCGGCGGACACCAGGTCTACCCCTTAATCGGGAATGCAGGCGGACAACAGGTCTACCCCTTAAGCGGGAATGCAGGCGGACACCAGGTCTACCCCTTAATCGGGAATGCAGGCGGACAACAGGTCTACCCCTTAATCGGGAATGCAGGCGGACAACAGGTCTACCCCTTAATCGGGAATGCAGGCGGACAACAGGTCTACCCCTTAATCGGGAATGCAGGCGGACAACAGGTCTACCCCTTAAGCGGGAATGCCGGCGGACACCAGGTCTACCCCTTAAGCGGGAATGCAGGCGGACACCAGGTCTACCCCTTAATCGGGAATGCAGGCGGACAACAGGTCTACCCCTTAATCGGGAATGCAGGCGGACAACAGGTCTACCCCTTAAGCGGGAATGCAGGCGGACACCAGGTCTACCCCTTAATCGGGAATGCAGGCGGACAACAGGTCTACCCCTTAAGCGGGAATGCAGGCGGACACCAGGTCTACCCCTTAATCGGGAATGCAGGCGGACAACAGGTCTACCCCTTAATCGGGAATGCAGGCGGACAACAGGTCTACCCCTTAAGCGGGAATGCCGGCGGACACCAGGTCTACCCCTTAATCGGGAATGCAGGCGGACAACAGGTCTACCCCTTAAGCGGGAATGCAGGCGGACACCAGGTCTACCCCTTAATCGGGAATGCAGGCGGACAACAGGTCTACCCCTTAATCGGGAATGCCGGCGGACAACAGGTCTACCCCTTAAGCGGGAATGCCGGCGGACACCAGGTCTACCCCTTAATCGGGAATGCAGGCGGACAACAGGTCTACCCCTTAAGCGGGAATGCAGGCGGACACCAGGTCTACCCCTTAATCGGGAATGCAGGCGGACAACAGGTCTACCCCTTAATCGGGAATGCCGGCGGACAACAGGTCTACCCCTTAATCGGGAATGCAGGCGGACAACAGGTCTACCCCTTAATCGGGAATGCAGGCGGACAACAGGTCTACCCCTTAATCGGGAATGCAGGCGGACAACAGGTCTACCCCTTAAGCGGGAATGCAGGCGGACACCAGGTCTACCCCTTAATCGGGAATGCAGGCGGACAACAGGTCTACCCCTTAATCGGGAATGCCGGCGGACAACAGGTCTACCCCTTAATCGGGAATGCCAGGCGGACACCAGGTCTACCCCTTAATCGGGAATGCAGGCGGACAACAGGTCTACCCCTTAGCGGGAATGCCGGCGGACACCAGGTCTACCCCTTAATCGGGAATGCAGGCGGACAACAGGTCTACCCCTTAAGCGGGAATGCCGGCGGACAACAGGTCTACCCCTTAATCGGGAATGCAGGCGGACAACAGGTCTACCCCTTAAGCGGGAATGCAGGCGGACACCAGGTCTACCCCTTAAGCGGGAATGCAGGCGGACACCAGGTCTACCCCTTAATCGGGAATGCAGGCGGACAACAGGTCTACCCCTTAATCGGGAATGCAGGCGGACAACAGGTCTACCCCTTAAGCGGGAATGCCGGGCGGACAACAGGTCTACCCCTTAATCGGGAATGCAGGCGGACAACAGGTCTACCCCTTAATCGGGAATGCAGGCGGACAACAGGTCTACCCCTTAATCGGGAATGCAGGCGGACAACAGGTCTACCCCTTAATCGGGAATGCCGGCGGACAACAGGTCTACCCCTTAATCGGGAATGCCGGCGGACAACAGGTCTACCCCTTAAGCGGGAATGCAGGCGGACAACAGGTCTACCCCTTAATCGGGAATGCAGGCGGACAACAGGTCTACCCTTAATCGGGAATGCAGGCGGACAACAGGTCTACCCCTTAAGCGGGAATGCAGGCGGACAACAGGTCTACCCCTTAATCGGGAATGCAGGCGGACAACAGGTCTACCCCTTAAGCGGGAATGCCGGCGGACACCAGGTCTACCCCTTAATCGGGAATGCAGGCGGACAACAGGTCTACCCCTTAATCGGGAATGCAGGCGGACAACAGGTCTACCCCTTAATCGGGAATGCAGGCGGACAACAGGTCTACCCCTTAAGCGGGAATGCAGGCGGACAACAGGTCTACCCTTAATCGGGAATGCAGGCGGACAACAGGTCTACCCCTTAAGCGGGAATGCCGGCGGACAACAGGTCTACCCCTTAATCGGGAATGCAGGCGGACAACAGGTCTACCCCTTAATCGGGAATGCAGGCGGACAACAGGTCTACCCCTTCAGCGGGAATGCAGGCGGACAACAGGTCTACCCCTTAAGCGGGAATGCCGGCGGACACCAGGTCTACCCCTTAATCGGGAATGCAGGCGGACAACAGGTCTACCCCTTAATCGGGAATGCAGGCGGACAACAGGTCTACCCCTTAAGCGGGAATGCCGGGCGGACAACAGGTCTACCCCTTAAGCGGGAATGCCGGCGGACACCAGGTCTACCCCTTAATCGGGAATGCAGGCGGACAACAGGTCTACCCCTTAATCGGGAATGCAGGCGGACAACAGGTCTACCCCTTAATCGGGAATGCCGGCGGACAACAGGTCTACCCCTTAATCGGGAATGCAGGCGGACAACAGGTCTACCCCTTAAGCGGGAATGCCGGCGGACACCAGGTCTACCCCTTAAGCGGGAATGCAGGCGGACACCAGGTCTACCCCTTAATCGGGAATGCAGGCGGACAACAGGTCTACCCCTTAAGCGGGAATGCCGGCGGACAACAGGTCTACCCCTTAAGCGGGAATGCAGGCGGACAACAGGTCTACCCCTTAAGCGGGAATGCAGGCGGACAACAGGTCTACCCCTTAATCGGGAATGCAGGCGGACAACAGGTCTACCCCTTAAGCGGGAATGCCGGCGGACACCAGGTCTACCCCTTAAGCGGGAATGCAGGCGGACAACAGGTCTACCCCTTAATCGGGAATGCAGGCGGACAACAGGTCTACCCCTTGCTGGAATGCCGGCGGACACCAGGTCTACCCCTTAATCGGGAATGCAGGCGGACACCAGGTCTACCCCTTAAGCGGGAATGCAGGCGGACAACAGGTCTACCCCTTAAGCGGGAATGCCAGGCGGACACCAGGTCTACCCCTTAATCGGGAATGCAGGCGGACAACAGGTCTACCCCTTAATCGGGAATGCAGGCGGACAACAGGTCTACCCCTTAAGCGGGAATGCCGGCGGACACCAGGTCTACCCCTTAATCGGGAATGCAGGCGGACAACAGGTCTACCCCTTAATCGGGAATGCAGGCGGACAACAGGTCTACCCCTTAATCGGAATGCAGGCGGACAACAGGTCTACCCCGCTGGCTGGGTAGACCTGGTGTCCTCGGAAGTGCGCTAAGGGGTCGCTGTTTTCGGCTGCCTCCGGCTGCCTCATCGTAGGAGGCGGCGTGCTCCGCTGCGCCACCCCGGTCACCTAGGCTTCGCTCTCTTGTGCTCGCCGGCCTCCTGGGCCCCGCTTGTCCGTATCATGGGAGACAGGGTTACGGGCGGTCTCCCCGCAGGCTGTGCAGTGCCTGTGTCCGTAGGCGGAAAAGGGCGGACGCGCTGGGCGGTCGTGCCGGCCCAGGAACCGTACTCGCCAATGCACGGCAAGGACTCTCCCGTGGCCTTGTCCGGCATTCCCGTAACCCCCAGTTGACTGGAGACAGGTGGAGGCGAGGCGAGCTGCTCCTCGGCCCGGGCCAGGCGAGGCGGGAGGCGCGAGGGCGAGAGAAGCCGCCGGCGCAATCTCGCTGCGGCCCGGCTGCTGCCGGTTCCGTGGAAAAAGAGTGCAGCGGGCGAGATGCGAGCTGCACCCCGGCCCAGGCGAGGCGCGGGCCGAAAGAGCGAGCCGCGAGAGAGAAGCCGCGAGCGCGTGTCCCGCTCCGGCCCGGCTGCTGCCGGTTTCGCGGAAAGCGAGCGATGCGAGCTGTGCTCCCGGCCCAGGCCAGGTGAGGCGGGGAGACCCGAGAAGCGAGAGCGAGCCGCGAGCGCGTGTCCCGCTCCGGCCCGGCTGCTGCCGGTTTCGCGAAAAGCGAGCGATGCGAGCTGTGCTCCCGGCCCAGGCCAGGTGAGGCGGGGAGACCCGAGAAGCGAGAGCGAAGCCGCGAGCGCGTGTCCCGCTCCGGCCCGGCTGCTGCCGGTTTCGC
>JAKWBO010001643.1:0-11562 GCA_034336685.1 Luscinia luscinia
TTGCTTGTGCCACTGGATGTGCCGCCACGGCCGGCCCACCCGTGGGTGGGCGTGCAGAACTGTATGCGTGATCCACTGGGTGTGCCGCCACAGCCGGCCCACCTGTGGGTGGGCGTGCAGAACTGTTTGCGTGTGCCTCTGGGTGTGCCGCCACGGCCCGCCCACCCGTGGGTGGGCGTGCCGAACGGCCTGCGTGAAGCTCTGTGTGTGCCGCTACGGCCGGCCCACCCGTGGGCCGGCGTGCAGAACTGTTTTCGTGTGCCACTGGGTGTGCCGCCACGGCCGGCCCACCCGTGGGTGGTCGTGCAGAATTGTTTGCGTGTGCCACTGGGTGTGCCGCCACGGCCGGCCCACCCGTGGGTGGGTGTGCAGAAGGGCCTGGGGTTGCCTCTCAGTGTGCCGCCACGCCCGGCCCACCCGTGGGTGGGCGTGCAGAACTGTTTGCGTGTGCCTCTGGGTGTGCCGCCACGGCCGGTTCACTCGTGGGTGTGCGTGCAGAACTGTTTGCGTGTGCCAATGGGTGTGCCGCCACGGCCGGCCCACCCGTGTGTGGGCGTGCAGAACTGTTTGGTGTGCCTCTGGGTGTGCCGAACGGCCGGCCCACCCGTGGGTAGGCGTGCAGAAGGTCCTGCGGTTGCCTCTGGGTGTGCCGCCACGGCCGGCCCACCCGTGGGTGGGCGTGCAGAAGGGTTTGCGGTTGCCTCCGGGTGTGCCGCCACGGCCGGCTTACCCGTGGGTGGGCGTGCAGAAGGGCCGGCAGTTGCCTCTGGGTGTGCCGCCACGGCCGGCCCACCCGTGTGTGGTCGTGCAGAACTGTTTGCGGTTGCCTCCGGGTGTGCCGCTACGGCCGACCCACCCGTGGGTGGGCGTGCAGAAGGGCCTGCGGTTGCCTCTGGCTGTGCCGCCACGGCCGGCCCATTCGTGGGTGGGCGTGCAGAACTGTTTGCGTGTGCCAATGGGTGTGCCGCCACGGCCGGCCCACCCATGGGTGGGCGTGCAGAACTGTTTGCGTGTGCCACTGGGTGTGCCGCCACGGCCGGCCCACCCGTGGGTGGGCGTGCAGAAGGGTTTGCGGTTGCCTCTGGGTGTGCAGCCACGGCCGGCCCACCCATGGGTGGGCGTGCAGAACTGTTTGCGTGTGCCAATGGGTGTGCCGCCACGGCCGGCCCACCCGTGGGTAGGCGTGCACAACTGTTTGCGTGTGCCACTGGGTGTGCAGCCACGGCCGGCCCACCCACGGGTGGGCGTGCAGAACTGTTTGCGTGTGCCACTGGGTGTGCAGGCACGGCCGGCGCACCCGTGGGTGGGCGTGCAGAAGGGTTTGCGGTTGCCTCTGGGTGTGCCGCCACGGCCGGCCCAACCGTGGGTGGGCGTGCAGAAGGGCCTGCGTGTGCCTCTGGGTGTGCCGCCACGGCCGGCCTACCCGTGGGTGGGCGTGCAGAACTGTTTGCGTGTGCCTCTGGGTGTGCCGCCACGGCCGGCCCACCCGTGGGTGGGCGTGCAGAACTGTTTGCGTGTGCCACTGGGTGTGCCGCCACGGCCGGCCCATTCGTGGGTGGGCGTGCAGAAAGGCCTGGGGTTGCCTCTGGGTGTGCTGCCACGGCCGGCCCACCCGTGGGTGGGCGTGCAGAACTGTTTGCGTGTGCCAATGGGAGTGCCGCCACGGCCGGCCCACCCGTGGGTGGGCGTGCAGAAATGTATGCGTGATCCACTGGGTGTGCCGCCACAGCCGGGCCACCCGTGGGTGGGCGTGCAGAACTGTATGCGTGATCCACTGGGTGTGCCGCCACAGCCGGCCCACCTGTGGGTGGGCGTGCAGAACTGTTTGCTTGTGCCACTGGATGTGCCGCCACGGCCGGCCCACCCGTGGGTGGGCGTGCAGAACTGTATGCGTGATCCACTGGGTGTGCCGCCACAGCCGGCCCACCTGTGGGTGGGCGTGCAGAACTGTTTGCGTGTGCCTCTGGGTGTGCCGCCGCGGCCGCCCACCGTGGGTGGCGTGCGAGCGCCTGCGTGAAGCTCTGTGTGTGCCGCTACGGCCGGCCCACCCGTGGGCCGGCGTGCAGAACTGTTTTGCGTGTGCCACTGGGTGTGCCGCCACGGCCGGCCCACCCGTGGGTGGTCGTGCAGAATTGTTTGCGTGTGCCACTGGGTGTGCCGCCACGGCCGGCCCACCCGTGGAGTGGATGTGCAGAAGGGCCTGGGGTTGCCTCTCAGTGTGCCGCCACGGCCGGCCCACCCGTGGGTGGGCGTGCAGAACTGTTTGCGTGTGCCTCTGGGTGTGCCGCCACGGCCGGTTCACTCGTGGGTGTGCGTGCAGAACTGTTTGCGTGTGCCAATGGGTGTGCCGCCACGGCCGGCCCACCCGTGTGTGGGCGTGCAGAACTGTTTGGTGTGCCTCTGGGTGTGCCGAGCGGCCGGCCCACCCGTGGGTAGGCGTGCAGAAGGTCCTGCGGTTGCCTCTGGGTGTGCCGCCACGGCCGGCCCACCCGTGGAGTAGGCGTGCAGAAGGGTTTGCGGTTGCCTCGGGTGTGCCGCCACGGCCGGCTTACCCGTGGGTGGGCGTGCAGAAGGGCCGGCAGTTGCCTCTGGGTGTGCCGCCACGGCCGGCCCACCCGTGTGTGGTCGTGCAGAACTGTTTGCGGTTGCCTCGGGTGTGCCGCTACGGCCGACCCACCCGTGGAGTGGGCGTGCAGAAGAGGCCTGCGGTTGCCTCTGGCTGTGCCGCCACGGCCGGCCCATTCGTGGGTGGGGCGTGCAGAACTGTTTGCGTGTGCCAATGGGTGTGCCGCCACGGCCGGCCCACCCATGGGTGGGCGTGCAGAACTGTTTGCGTGTGCCACTGGGTGTGCCGCCACGGCCGACCCACCCGTGGGTGGGCGTGCAGAAGGGTTTGCGGTTGCCTCTGGGTGTGCAGCCACGGCCGGCCCACCCATGGGTGGGCCGTGCAGAACTGTTTGCGTGTGCCAATGGGTGTGCCGCCACGGCCGGCCCACCCGTGGGTGGCGTGCACAACTGTTTGCGTGTGCCACTGGGTGTGCAGCCACGGCCGGCCCACCCATGGGTGGGCGTGCAGAACTGTTTGCGTGTGCCACTGGGTGTGCAGGCACGGCCGGCGCACCGCGTGGGTGGGGCGTGCAGAAGGGTTTGCGGTTGCCTCTGGGTGTGCCGCCACGGCCCGGCCCAACCGTGGGTGGGCGTGCAGAAGGGCCTGCGTGTGCCTCTGGGTGTGCCGCCACGGCCGGCCTACCCGTGGGTGGGCGTGCAGAACTGTTTGCGTGTGCCTCTGGGTGTGCCGCCACGGCCGGCCCACCCGTGGGTGGGCGTGCAGAACTGTTTGCGTGTGCCACTGGGTGTGCCGCCACGGCCGGCCCATTCGTGGGTGGGGCGTGCAGAAAGGCCTGGGTTTGCCTCTGGGTGTGCTGCCACGGCCGGCCCACCCGTGGGTGGGCGTGCAGAACTGTTTGCGTGTGCCAATGGGAGTGCCGCCACGGCCGGCCCACCCGTGGGTGGGCGTGCAGAACTGTATGCGTGATCCACTGGGTGTGCCGCCACAGCCGGGCCACCCGTGGGTGGGCGTGCAGAACTGTATGCGTGATCCAATGGGTGTGCCGCCACAGCCGGCCCACCTGTGGGTGGGCGTGCAGAACTGTTTGCGTGTGCCACTGGGTGTGCCGCCACGGCCGGCCCACCCGTGGGTGGGCGTGCAGAACTGTTTGCTTGTGCCACTGGATGTGCCGCCACGGCCGGCCCACCCGTGGGTGGGCGTGCAGAACTGTATGCGTGATCCACTGGGTGTGCCGCCACAGCCGGCCCACCTGTGGGTGGGCGTGCAGAACTGTTTGCGTGTGCCACTAGGTGTGCCGCCACGGCCGGCCCACCCGTGGGTGGGCGTGCAGAACTGTTTGCGTGTGCCTCTGGGTGTGCCGCCACGGCCGGCCCACCCGTGGGTGGGCGTGCAGAAGGGCCTGCAGTTGCCCCTGGGTGTGCCGCTACGGCCGGCCAACCCGTGGGTGGCCGAGCAGAAGGGCCTGCGTTTGCCTCTGGGTGTGCCGCCACGGCCGGCCCACCCGTGGGTGGGCGTGCAGAACTGTTTGCATGTGCCACTGGGTGTGCCGCCACGGCCGGCCCACCCGTGGAGTGGAGCATACACAAGTGTATGCGTGTGCCACTGGGTGTGCCGCCACGGCCGGCCCACCCGTGGAGTGGGCGTGCAGAACTGTATCGTGATCCACTGGGTGTGCCGCCACGGCCGGCCCACCCGTGGAGTGGCGTGCAGAACTGTTTGCGGTTGCCTCTGGGTGTGCCGCCACGGCCGGACCACCCGTGGGTGGGCGTGCAGAACTTTTGCGTGTGCCTCTGGGTGTGCCGCCACGGCCGGCCTACCCGTGGGGGGCGTGCAGAAGGGCCTGCGTTTGCCTCTGGGTGTGCCGCCACGGCCGGCCCACCCGTGGGTGGTCGTGCAGAAGTGCCTGCGTTTGCCTCTGGGTGTGCCGCCACGGCCGGCCCACCCGTGGGTGGGCGTGCAGAACTGTTTGCGTGTGCCTCTGGGTGTGCCGCCACGGCCGGCCTACCCGTGCGGGGCGTGCAGAAGGGCATGCGTTTGCCTCTGGGTGTGCCGCCACGGCCGGCCCACCCGTGGGTGGGCGTGCAGAAGTGCCTGCGTTTGCCTCCGGGTGTGCCGCCACGGCCGGCGCACCCGTGGGTGGGCGTGCAGAACTGTTTGCGTGTGCCTCTGGGTGTGCCGCCACGGCCGGCCCACCCGTGGGTGGGCGTGCAGAACTGTTTGCGTGTGCCACTGGGTGTGCCGCCACGGCCGGCCCATTCGTGGGTGGGCGTGCAGAAAGGCCTGGGGTTGCCTCTGGGTGTGCTGCCACGGCCGGCCCACCCGTGGGTGGGCGTGCAGAAGGGTTTGCGTTTGCCTCTGGGTGTGCCGCCACGGCCGGCCCACCCGTGGGTGGGCGTGCAGAACTGTTTGCGTGTGCCACTGGGTGTGCCGCCACGGCCGGCGCACCCGTGGGTGGGCGTGCAGAAGGGTTTGCGGTTGCCTCTGGGTGTGTCGCCAGGGCCGGCCCACCCGTGGGTGGGCTTGCAGAAGGGCCTGCGTTTGCCTCTGGGTGTGCCGCCACGGCCGGCCTACCCGTGGGTGGGCGTGCAGAACTGTTTGCGTGTGCCTCTGGGTGTGCCGCCACGACCGGCCCACCCGTGGGTGGGCGTGCAGATCTGTTTGCGTGTGCCACTGGGTGAGCCGCCACAACCGGGCCACCCGTGGGTGGGCGTGCAGAACTGTTTACGTGTGCCACTGGGTGTGCCGCCACGGCCGGCCTACCCGAGGGTGGGCGTGCAGAAGGGTTTGCGGTTGCCTCTGGGTGTGCCGCCACGGCCGGCCCACCCGTGGGTGGGCGTGCAGAAGGGTTTGCGTGTGCCACTGGTTGTGCAGCCACGGCCGGCCCACCCGTGGGTAGTCGTGCAGAACTGTTTGCGTGTGCCTCTGGGTGTGCCGCCACGGCCGGCCCACCCGTGGGTGGGCGTGGAGAACTGTTTGCGTGTGCCTCTGGGTGTGCCGCCACGGCCGGCCCACCCGTGGGTGGGCGTGCAGAAGGGCCTGGGGTTGCCTCTGGGTGTGCCGCCACGGCCGGCCCACCCGTGGGTGGGCGTGCAGAACTGTTTGCGGTTGCCTCTGGGTGTGCCGCCACGGCCGGCCCACCCGTGGGTGGGCGTGGAGAACTTTTTGCGTGTGCCTCTGGGTGTGCCGCTACGGCCGGCCCACCCGTGGGTGGGAGTGCAGAAGGGCCTGGGGTTGCCTCTCAGTGTGCCGCCACGGCCGGCCCACCCGTGGCTGGGCGTGCAGAACTGTATGCGTGATCCACTGGGTGTGCCGCCACATCCGGCTCACCCGTGGCTGGCGTGCAGAACTCTTTGCTTCTGCCACTGCGTGTGCCGCCACGGCCGGCCCACCCGTGGGTGGGCGTGCAGAAAAGTTTGCGGTTGCCTCTGGGTGTGCCGCCACGGCCGGCCCACCCGTGGGAGGGCGTGCAGAAGGGCCTGCGGTTGCCTCTGGGTGTGCCGCCACGGCCGGCCCACCCGTGGGTGGGCGTGCAGAACTGTTTGCGTGTGCCACTGGGTGTGCCGCCACGGCCGGCCTACCCGTGGGTGGTCATGCAGAACTGTTTGCGGTTGCCTCTGGCTGTGCCGCCACGGCCGGCCCACCCGTGGGTGGGCGTGCAGAAGGGCCGGCAGTTGCCTCTGGGTGTGCCGCCACGGCCGGCCGCCCGTGGGTGGGCGTGAAGAACTGTTTGCGTGTCCCTCTGTGTGTGCCGCTACGGCCGGCCCACCCGTGGGTGGGCGTGCAGAAGGGCATGCGTGGGGCTCTGTGTGTGCCGCCACGGCCGGCCCACCCGTGAGTGGGCGTGCAGAAGTGTTTGCGTGTGCCACTGGATGTGCCGCCACGACCGGCCCACCCGTGGGTGGGCGTGCAGATCTGTTTGCGTGTGCCACAGGGTGAGCCGCCACCACCGGGCCACCCGTGGGTGGGCGTGCAGAACTGTTTATGTGTGCCACTGGGTGTGCCGCCACGGCCGGCCTACCCGAGGTGGGCGTGCAGAAGGGTTTCGCGGTTGCCTCTGGGTGTGCCGCCACGGCCGGACCACCCGTGGGTGGGGGGCGTGCAGAAGGGCCTGCGGTTGCCTCTGGGTGTGCCGCCAATTCCGAAGCCCACCCGTGGGTGGGCGTGCAGAAGGGTTTGCGTGTGCCACTGGGTGTGCAGCAACGGCCGGCCCACCCGTGGGTGGTCGTGCAGAATTCTTTGCAGTTGCCTCTGGGTGTGCCGCCACGGCCGGCCCACCCGTGGGTGGGCGTCGAGAACTTTTGCGTGTGCCTCTGGGTGTGCCGCTACGGCCGGCCCACCCGTGGGTGGGCGTGCAGAAGGGCCTGGGGTTGCCTCTGGGTGTGCCGCCACGGCCGGCCCACCCGTGGGTGGGCGTGCAGAACTGTTTGCGTGTGCCTCTGGGTGTGCCGCCACGGCTGGCCTACCCGTGGGTGGGCGTGCAGAAGGGCCTGCGTTTGCCTCTGGGTGTGCCGCCACGGCCGGCCCACCCGTGGGTGGGCGTGCAGAATGGGTTGCGTTTGCCTCTGGGTGTGCCGCCACGGCAGGCCCACCCATGGAGTGGGCGTGCAGAACTGTTTGCGTGTGCCACTGGGTGTGCCGCCACGGCCGGCACCATTCGTGGGGTGGGGCGTGCAGAAAGGCCTGGGTTGCCTCTGGGTGTGCTGCCACGGCCGGCCCACCCGTGGAGTGGGCGTGCAGAACTGTTTGCGTGTTCCAATGGTTGTGCCGCCACGGCCGGCCCACCCGTGGGTGGGCGTGCAGAACTGTTTGCGTGTGCCACTGGGTGTGCCGCCACGGCCGGCCCACCCGTGGGTGGGCGTGCAGAACTGTTTGCGTGTGCCACTGGGTGTGCCGCCACGGCCGGCCACCCGTGGGTGGGCGTGCAGAAGGGTTTGCGTGTTGCCTCTGGGTGTGCCGCCACGGCCGGCCCACCCGTGGTTGGGCGTGCAGAAGGGCCTGCGGTTGCCTCTGGGTGTGCCGCCACGGCCGGCCCACCCGTGGGTGGCGTGCAGAACTGTTTGCGTGTGCCACTGGGTGTGCCGCCACGGCCGGCCCACCCGTGGAGTGGGCGTGCAGAACTGTTTGCGTGTGCCACTGGGTGTGCCGCCACGGCCGGCCCACCCGTGGGTGGGCGTGCAGAAGGGTTTGCGGTTGCCTCTGGGTGTGCCGCCACGGCCGGCCCACCCGTGGGTGGGCGTGCAGAAGTGCCTGCGGTTGCCTCTGGGTGTGCCGCCACGGCCGGCCCACCCGTGGGTGGGCGTGCAGAACTGTTTGCGTGTGCCACTGGGTGTGCCGCCACGGCCGGCCCACCCGTGGGTGGGCGTGCAGAAGCTGTTTGCGTGTGCCTCTGGGTGTGCCGCCACGGCCGGCCCACCCGTGGGTGGGCGTGCAGAAGCTGTTTGCGTGTGCCACTGGGTGTGCCGCCACGGCCGGCCCACCCGTGGGTGGGCGTGCAGAACTGTTTGCGTGTTGCCACTGGGTGTGCCGCCACGGCCGGCCCACCCGTGGGTGGGCGTGCAGAACTGTTTGCGTGTGCCACTGGGTGTGCCGCCACCGCCGGCTCACCCGTGGCTGGCGTGCAGAACTGTTTGCGTGTGCCACTGAGTGTGCCGCCACGGCCGGCCCACCCGTGGTTGGGCGTGCAGAACTGTTTGCGTGTGCCACTGGATGTGCCGCCACGGCCGGCCCACCCGTGGGTGGGCGTGCAGAAGTGCCTGCGTTTGCCTCTGGGTGTGCCGCCACGGCCGGCCCACCCGTGGGTGGGCGTGCAGAACTGTTTGCGTGTGCCACTGGGTGTGCCGCCACAGCCGGCCCACCCGTGGGTGGGCGTGCAGAACTGTTTGCGTGTGCCACTGGGTGTGCCGCCACGGCCGGCCTACCCGTGGGTGGGCGTGCAGAAGGGTTTGCGGTTGCCTCTGGGTGTGCCGCCACGGCCGGCCCACCCGTGGGTGGGCGTGCAGAAGGGCCTGCGGTTGCCTCTGGGTGTGCCGCCACGGCCGGCCCACCCGTGGGTGGGCGTGCAGAACTGTTTGCGTGTGCCACTGGGTGTGCAGCCTCGGCCGGCCCACCCGTGGGTGGGCGTGCAGAACTGTTTGCGGTTGCCTCTGGGTGTGCCGCCACGGCCGGCCCACCCGTGGGTGGGCGTGCAGAAGGGTTTGCGGTTGCCTCTGGGTGTGCCGCCACGGCCGGCCCACCCGTGGGTGGGCGTGCAGAACTGTTTGCGTGTGCCACTGGGTGTGCCGCCACGGCCGGCCCACCCGTGGGTGGGCGTGCAGAAGGGTTTGCGGTTGCCTCTGGGTGTGCCGCCACGGCCGGCCCACCCGTGGGTGGGCGTGCAGAACGGTTTGCGTGTTGCCTCTGGGTGTGCCGCCACGGCCGGCCCACCCGTGGGTGGGCGTGCAGAACTGTTTGCGTGTGCCACTGGGTGTGCCGCCACGGCCGGCCCACCCGTGGTGGGCGTGCAGAACGGTTTGCGGTGTGCCTCTGGGTGTGCCGCCACGGCCGGCCCACCCGTGGGTGGGCGTGCAGAAGGGCCTGCGTGTTGCCTCTGGGTGTGCCGCCACGGCCGGCCCACCCGTGGGTGGGCGTGCAGAACTGTTTGCGTGTGCCTCTGGGTGTGCCGCCACGGCCGGTTCACTCGTGGGTGTGCGTGCAGAACTGTTTGCGTGTGCCAATGGGTGTGCCGCCACGGCCGGCCCACCCGTGTGTGGGCGTGCAGAACTGTTTGCGTGTGCCTCTGGTTGTGCCGAACGGCCGGCCCACCCGTGGGTAGGCGTGCAGAAGGTCCTGCGGTTGCCTCTGGGTGTGCCGCCACGGCCGGCCCACCCGTGGGTGGGCGTGCAGAAGGGCCGGCAGTTGCCTCTGGGTGTACCGCCACGGCCGGCCACCCATGGTTGGGCGTGCAGAACTGTTTGCGTGTGCCTCTGGGTGTGCCGCTACGGCCGGCCCACCCGTGGGTGGGCGTGCAGAAGGGCCTGCGGTTGCCTCTGGGTGTGCCGCCACGGCCGGCCCATTCGTGGGTGGGCGTGCAGAAAGGCTTGGGTTTGCCTCTGGGTGTGCTGCCACGGCCGGCCCACCCGTGGGTGGGCGTGCAGAACTGTTTGCGTGTGCCAATGGGTGTGCCGCCACGGCCGGCCCACCCGTGGGTGGGCGTGCAGAACTGTTTGCGTGTGCCACTGGGTGTGCCGCCACGGCCGGCCCACCCGTGGGTGGGCGTGCAGAACTGTTTGCGTGTGCCACTGGGTGTGCCGCCACGGCCGGCCCACCCGTGGGTGGGCGTGCAGAAGGGTTTGCGGTTGCCTCTGGGTGTGCCGCCACGGCCGGCCCACCCGTGGGTGGGCGTGCAGAAGGGCCTGCGTGTGCCTCTGGGTGTGCCGCCACGGCCGGCCCACCCGTGGGTGGGCGTGCAGAACTGTTTGCGTGTGCCTCTGGGTGTGCCGCCACGGCCGGCCCACCCGTGGGTGGGCGTGCAGAACTGTTTGCGTGTGCCACAGGTTGTGCCGCCACGGCCGGACCATTCGTGGGTGGGCGTGCAGAAAGGCCTGGGGTTGCCTCTGGGTGTGCTGCCACGGCCGGCCCACCCGTGGGTGGGCGTGCAGAATTGTTTGCGTGTGCCACTGGGTGTGCCGCCACGGCCGGCCCACCCGTGGGTGGGCGTGCAGAACTGTATGCGTGATCCACTGGGTGTGCCGCCACAGCCGGCCCACCTGTGGGTGGGCGTGCAGAACTGTTTGCGTGTGCCACTAGGTGTGCCGCCACGGCCAGCCCACCCGTGGGTGGGCGTGCAGAACTGTTTGCGTGTGCCACTGAGTGTGCCGCCACGGCCGGCCCACCCGTGGGTGGGCGTGCAGAAAAGTTTGCGGTTGCCTCTGGGTGTGCCGCCACGGCCGGCCCACCCGTGGGTGGGCGTGCAGAAGTGCCTGCGTTTGCCTCTGGGTGTGCCGCCACGGCCGGCCCA
The DNA here is from genome assembly GCA_034336685.1 of Luscinia luscinia. Lineage (NCBI taxonomy): Eukaryota > Metazoa > Chordata > Aves > Passeriformes > Muscicapidae > Luscinia > Luscinia luscinia. The sequence continues at coordinate 10,566 of JAKWBO010001643.1, forward strand.
CCCGTGGGTGGGCTTGCAGACTAGCCGTCGGTTGCCTCTGGGTTTACAGCCACGGCCGGCCCACCCGTGGGTGGGCGTGCAGAACTGTTTGCGTGTGCCACTGGGTGTGCCGCCACGGCCGGCCCACCCGTGGGTGGGCGTGCAGAAGGGTTTGCGGTTGCCTCTGGGTGTGCCGCCACGGCCGGCCCACCCGTGGGTGGGCGTGCAGAAGGGCCTGCGTGTGCCTCTGGGTGTGCCGCCACGGCCGGCCCATTCGCGGGTGGGCGTGCAGAACTGTTTGCGTGTGCCTCTGGGTGTGCCGCCACGGCCGGCCCACCCGTGGGTGGGCGTGCAGAACTGTTTGCGTGTGCCACAGGTTGTGCCGCCACGGCCGGACCATTCGTGGGTGGGCGTGCAGAAAGGCCTGGGGTTGCCTCTGGGTGTGCTGCCACGGCCGGCCCACCCGTGGGTGGGCGTGCAGAATTGTTTGCGTGTGCCAATGGGTGTGCCGCCACGGCCGGCCCACCCGTGGGTGGGCGTGCAGAACTGTATGCGTGATCCACTGGGTGTGCCGCCACAGCCGGCCCACCTGTGGGTGGGCGTGCAGAACTGTTTGCGTGTGCCACTAGGTGTGCCGCCACGGCCAGCCCACCCGTGGGTGGGCGTGCAGAACTGTTTGCGTGTGCCACTGAGTGTGCCGCCACGGCCGGCCCACCCGTGGGTGGGCGTGCAGAAAAGTTTGCGGTTGCCTCTGGGTGTGCCGCCACGGCCGGCCCACCCGTGGGTGGGCGTGCAGAAGTGCCTGCGTTTGCCTCTGGGTGTGCCGCCACGGCCGGCCCACCCGTGGGTGGGCTTGCAGAATAGCCGTCGGTTGCCTCTGGGTTTACAGCCACGGCCGGCCCACCCGTGGGTAGGCGTGCAGAACTGTTTGCGTGTGCCTCTGGGTGTGCCGCCACGGCCCGCCCACCCGTGGGGGGCGAGCGGCCTGCGTGAAGCTCTGTGTGTGCCGCTACGGCCG
>JAKWBO010001644.1:0-11554 GCA_034336685.1 Luscinia luscinia
AGGAGCTGGAACCGAGGATCCGGAGCTCGGGAAGGGTCTGGTGGCCGCAGAGCCCTCGGAGGGCCGGGCTTCCTCGGAACCCCAGAATTGCGGGACTGGGAGGGCTGAGCGTGTCCCAGCCTGCGCCCCGGGTCAGCAGCGTGGGTTTGGCTCCCGGCTCAGCCCCGGGCTGGTTACACAACCAGAGCAGAGCTGGGCAGTGCAGAGCGCCCGGGTTATCCTGGAGGGCTGCCCAAAACCAGCTTGGCGCCCCCAAACCCGCATTCCAGGGGCTGAGGGGCAGCAGGGCTGCGGGAGCACAGCCCCGGGCACGCCAGGCGGGGTTTTGGGGAGGAGTTGTGCCTGCCAGGGATGAGGCCCCTGGCACAGGGTGCCCAGAGCAGCTCTTAAATCATCCCCTGAGCTTCCTTTCCACCCTGGCACTGCCGCTCCTCCCAGCGCCATCCCACCAAACCACCACAAGATGGGTTTAGGTGGATTTAGGTGGGATTTCAGGAAGAAATTCCTGCCCTGAGGTTTCCTGGCCGGGCTGGGTTGGGTTTGCAGCGCCCTGGGACGGGGAAGGTGTCCCTGCCGTGGTGGGATGAGATTTAATTGGGAATTCCTGATCCTGTGGTTTTACAGGGACGGGGCAGCCCCGGCTGCTCGGGCCCCGCTCGGAGCTCGGGCAGGAGGCGGCGCTGTCCTTCCCGGGGCGGTTTGGGATGATTCACGGGCTGGGCTGGGCTGGGCTCCCACCCTGCCTCTGCGGGCTGGGGGCTGTTTTGGGGTGCGGGGCTGGTTTTTGGGGTGCAGGGCTGTGTTTTGGGGTGCAGGGCTGTTTTTGGGGTGCAGGGGCTGTTTTGGGGCTACAGGGCGGTTTTGGGGATACAGGGCTGTTTTTGGGTGCGGGGGCTGTTTGGGGTACAGGGCTGTTTGGTGTGTGGGGCTGTTTTTGGGGTACAGGGCCGTTTTTGGGATGCAGAGCTGCTTTGGGGTACAGGGCTGCTTTGGGGGTGCTGGGCTGTTTTTGGGGTACAGGGCCGTTTTGGGGTGCGAGGCTGTTTAGGTACAGGGCTGTTTGGGGTGCAGGACTGTTTTTGGAGTATAGCACTGTTTTGGGGTGCAGAGCTGTTTTTGGGGTACAGGGCTGCTTTGGGGGTACAGGGCCGTTTTTGGGGTACGGGGCTGTTTTTGGGGTGCGGGCTGTTTAGGGTACAGGGCTGTTTGGGATGTAGGACTGTTTTTGGGGTATAGCACTGTTTTTTGGGGTACAGGGCCGTTTTTAGGTGCGGGGCTGTTTTTGGGGCACATCACTATCATTCCCTCAGATTTCCTGGCAATTCTCACTCCAGGCCGGGCTCCTCGGGGATCCCACAGCGATTCCCGGGTCTCAGCGCCCTGCCCGTCTCCGGGGTGTGAAACCCTCCCAAAATTCGGATGACGAATCTCTCCGGGATGCGGCGCTGCCGGGGATTCACTGGCTCTTCCCAGAAGGGGACAGAGAGAACCGGAGGTGACAAGTGCCACCCTGCTGCCAAAGCCCCGGGCTGGCACTGCCCGCGGGGTTGGTCAAACACTGAAATCCATTCATTCACCCGAAAACACGGGGACAAAGCCGCTGCCTGTCTGCTCCTGGCAGACAGACCCTCCCTGTCCCTCCCTGTCCTCCTGGTCCCCTCCCGGCCCCACAGAGCCCGGGGCACTCGGAGCTCGGGAAGGACTTGGGGTGGGAAGCAAGGCTGAGGTTGGGTCCCTCCATCCCCAGGGCCAGGGCAGAGCTGAGGACCCAAAGCTCCTGGTTTGGGGTCAGGTCATAAAACAAAGCTGAGAATCGAGGGATGGGACACAAGGATGGGGAAGGATGGATGATGGATGGATGATGGATGGATGATGGATGGATGATGGATGGATGATGGATGGATGGATGGATGGATGGATGGATGGATGGATGGATGGATGGATGATGGATGGATGGATGATGGATGGATGGATGATGGATGATGGATGGATGGATGGATGGATGGATGGATGGATGGATGGATGGATGGATGGATGGATGGATGGATGATGGATGATGGATGGATGATGGATGGATGGATGGATGGATGGATGGATAGATGGATGGATAGATGAGATGGATGGAAGAGATGGATGGATGGATGGATGGATGATAGATGATGGATGGATGGATGATAGATGGATGGATGGATGATAGATGGATGGATGATGGATGATGGATAGATGGATGGATGGATGGATGGATATGGATGGATGGATGGATGGATGGATGATGGATGGATGATAGATGGATGGATGGATGGATGGATGATAGATGGATAGATGGATGGATGGATGGATGGATGATGGATGGATGGATGGATGGATGGATGATGGATGGATGGATGGATGATGGATGGATGGATGGATGATGGATGATGGATGATGGATGGATGGATGATGGATGGATGATGGATGGATGGATGGATGATGGATGGATGGATGTGGATATGTGGATATGTGGATATATGGATATAGGGATATATGGACAAACAGATAAACGGATAAATGGACAGAAGAAGCCCCAATCCCAGCAGTGCCACCTCCGAGCGAGCCATCACCGCCACCAGCCCCGCAGCGCCAATCCCCAAAAACCATCCCCAGCAGCGCAGCAGCCGCCGGGAGCAGCGCAGGGCCGGGGGCCGCTCTCGCCTCTCGGCCGTGAATGTCTTCCTGGTTAAAAGCTCTCCAAATCTCAGGGGCAGCTTGTTTTGACATTTGATTAGCCACAGAGAACAACTTGAGAGTGCTTGAGTGACTGGGGCGGGGAGGGAGGAGCGGGCACGGGCGCTGGGCACGGCTCCAGGCCGAGATAAGCGCGCTGCCGGGAGAGCCCAGGGCGACGAGAGGAAGTGGTGAGTGAAGTCAGCTGAAAACAGTTTCTTCTGCTCGCTCTGAGTCATAAATTTCATTAATGCCTCGGCAGCAGCGTCGCCCCCCAGCCCCGGAGCGGGATCCAGGATGGAAACCCCCGCCCGTGCCAGCATGGGTGAAATTTTAGCTTCAAAATCTGGGAAATACAGCCGCAAAACCCTGGGAATTACAGCCACAAAACCCAGGAATTCCTGCCCCAAAACCCTGGGGATTCCTGCCCCAAAACCCTGGGAATTCCTGCCCCAAAACCTGGGAATTACAGCCACAAAACCCAGGAATTCCTGCCCTGAAATCCTGGGAATTTCAGCCCCAAAAACCTGGGAATTACAGCCAAAAAACCTGGGAATTACAGCCACAAAACCCAGGAACTCCTGCCCCCGAAACCCTGGGAATTTCAGCCCCAAAACCTGGGGATTCCTGCCCCAAAATCTGGGAATTCCTGCCCCAAAACCCTGGGGATTCCTGCCCCAAAAAACCTGGGAATTCCTGCCCCAAAACCCTGGGAATTTCAGCCACAAAATCTGGGAATTCCTGCCTCAAAACCCTGGGAATTCCTGCCCCAAAATCTGGAAATTTCAGCCCCAAAATCCTTGGAATTTAAGACCAAACCCCTGGAATTCTGGCCGCTGTCCCGACCTCCTGGTGGCTTTGCCGTGTCCCCGCGTGTCCCCTCGTGTCCAGCGCGCCCGCGGCCGTGCAGAGGTTTTGGGATCATCCCCCTCCCGCAGCTCCCAGGGTTTGTTTTTGGTTTTTTTGTTTTTTTCTCTGCCCAGACCTCCAACGAGCCGTGTCAGGCCGGCGGTGACACCGCGGAGGCTGTTTGCTTTCCTCGCTATCATCGCTATCAAGTAGGAGTTAACAGCTCTTGTTTATACAATGCCTATCTGGCCAGGGGCTGATTTAATACCTCCCACTTCTTTTAAGTGCAAATAGACTCTCATGTGTGTATTGGGCTACTTGAGCGGCTGTTCTGCTGAAATACTCGCTTTCCAAATAACTTATCTGCAGTTAATGCCGGCCAGAGGAGAAGAGCAAACTTTTTAAGAATTTAGCAATAAGAAAAAGAAAACATTCAGCTTTAATATTCCCCCTTCCCCGGGCTGAGCCTTTGGATTTCAGGGGCGGGATTCTGGGATGGTTCACGGGTCACGGCTCTGACCCAGAGCATCCCAAACCTGAGCCCGAGCGCTCGGGGATGCGCTGCCGCTCCCAGCCCCGCGCCCCAGCCTCCCGTGGCCACCGGCAGGCTGGGAGCAGCAACCACGGCGCTCAGGCAGCCGCGCTTGGCAGGAGAGACGGAGAAAGCCTCATCCCTGAGGCGAAACTGCCGAGTTTCTGCTGAGTCACAGCCACCAGGGAGCGGGAGAGAGCAATTACAGCCGAAAACTGGGAAGGCATCCCAAACAAATTGGTTATAATTAACGAGTAGAAGAATAACACCAGTAATACCATTAGCAGGCCCAAAAGCCATTTGCAATGTAATATCTATAATTAGGCGGCGCTCAGCAGAAGCCGGAGCTGTTTGTCCCGGCGGGGGAGGGAGGGAGGGAGGGAGGGCAGGTGAGCCCGAGGGGAGCCGGGACAGCGGGCACGGGACAGAGCCGGGAGTGGCCAGGAGCACCCGGGAGTGGCCAGGAGCGTCCAGGAGTGACCAGGAGGGTCCAGGAGTGACCAGGAGCGTCCAGGAGCACCTGGGAGTGACCAGGAGCGTCCAGGAGTGACCAGGAGCGTCCAGGAGCACCTGGGAGTACTCAGGAGGATACAGGAGCGTCCAGGAGGATGCAGAAGGGGTACAGGAGCACCTGGGAGCATCCAGAAGATACAGGAGCGTCCAGGAGGATGCAGGAGTACCTGAGAAGATCCAGGAGCATCCAGGAGTACCTGGGAAGATCCAGGAGCGTCCAGGAGCACCTGGGAGCACCCAGAGGATACAGGAGTGTCCAGAAGGATGCAGAAGGGGTACAGGAGCACCTGGGAGCATCCAGGAACACCTGGGAGCACCCAGACGATACAGGAGGGTCCAGGAGTGACCAGGAGCGTCCAGGAGCACCTGGGAGCATCCAGAGGATACAGGAGTGTCCAGGAGGATGCAGGAGTACCTGGGAAGATCCAGGAGCATCCAGGAACATCCAGGAGCACTTGGGAGCACCCAGAAGGATGCAGGAGTACCTGGGAAGATCCAGGAGCACCCAGAAGGATGCAGGAGCGCCTGGGAGGATCCAGGAGCATCCAGGAGCACCTGGGAGCACCCAGGAGGATACAGGAGCGTCAGGAGGATGCAGGAGGGGTACGGGAGCACCTGGGAAGATCCAGGAGCACTTGGGAGCACCCGAAGGATACAGGAGCGTCCAGGAGGATGCAGGAGCGCCTGGGAGGATCCAGGAGCATCCAGGAGCACTTGGGAGCACACAGGAGGATACAGGAGCATCCAGGAGGATGCAGGAGGGGTACGGGAGCACTTGGGAAGATCCAGGAGCACCCGGGAGCACCCAGAGTGTCCAGGAGGATCCAGGAGGATCCAGGAGTACCCAGGAGGATCCAGGACCATGCACGAGCATCCAGGAGGATGCAGGAGCACCTGGGAGGATCCGGGAGCATCCAGGAGCATTTGGGAGCACCCGTGAGGATCCAGGAGTCTTCAGGAGCATCCGGAGGGGTACAGGAGCACTTGGGAAGATCCAGGAGCACCCAGGAACATCCAGGAGCACTCGGGAGCACCCAGAGTGACCAGGAAAATCCAGGAGGATCCAGGAAGATCCAGGAATATCCAGGAGCACCCAGAACATCCAGGAGTACCCAGGAGGATCCAGGACCATGCACGAGCATCCAGGAGTCTCCAGGAGCATCCAGGAGGATGCAGGAGCACCTGGGAAGATCCAGGAGCATCCAGGAGCACCTGGGAGCACCCGGGAGCACCCAGAGGATCCAGGAAGATCCAGCAGCATCCAGGAGTACACAGAAGTACCCAGAAGTATCCAGGAGTATCCAGGACCATGCACGAGAATCCAGGAGGGTCCAGGAGCACCTGGGAGCACCCAGGAGGATACAGGAGCGTCCAGGAGGATGCAGGAGCACCTGGGAGGATCCAGGAGCATCCAAGAGGATCCAGGAGTCTCCAGGAGCATCCGGAGGGGTACAGGAGCACTTGGGAAGATCCAGGAGGGTCCAGGAGCACCTGGGAGCACCCAGAGGATCCAGAAAGATCCAGGAGGATCCAGGACCACGCACGAGCATCCAGGAGGATCCAGGAGCATCCAGGAGCATCTGGAGGGGTACACGAACACTTGGGAAGATCCAGGAGCACCTGGGAGTGGCCAGGAGGATACAGGAGCATCCAGGAGGATGCAGGAGGGGTACAGGAGCACTTGGGAAGATCCAGGAGGGTCCAGGAGCACCTGGGAGCACCCAGGGATCCAGGAGGATACAGGAGCACCCATGAGAACCCAGCAGCATGCAGACATTCGGGGTGTCCTGTGTTCAGCTCCAGGAGACATTTGGGGTGTCCTGTCCCGGGATGGCAGTGAGGATATTTAGATCCTGGGGGACATTCGGGGTGTCCTATGTTCAGACCCTGGTGACATTTGGGGGGTCCTGTGTTCAGCTCCAGGGGACATTTGGGGTGTCCTGTGCTCAGATCCTGGGGACATTCGGGGTGTCCTGTCCCGGGGGATATTCGGGGTGTCCTGACCCCTGGGACATTCGGGGTGTCCTGTCCCGAGGATGGCAGTCAGGATGTGCAGACCCTGGGGACATTTGGGGTGTCCTGTGTTCAGCTCCAGGGGACATTCGGGGTGTCCTGTCCCAGGAGTGGCAGTGATGATGTTCAGACTCTGGGGACATTCGGGGTGTCCTGTCCGGGGTGGCAGTCAGGATGTTCAGATTCAGGGGACATTCAGGTGTCCTGTGTTCAGACCCTGGGAACATTTGGGGTGTTCTGTGTTCAGCTCCAGGGGACATTTTGGGTGTCCTGTCCCTGGTGACATTCGGGTGTCCTGTCCCGGGGTGGCAGTCAGGATGTTCAGACTCTGGGGACATTTGGGGTGTCCTGTCCGGGGACATTTCGGGTGTCCTGTGTTCAGACCCTGGGGACAGTCAGGGTGTCCTGTCTCAGGGGACATTCAGGGTGTCCTGTCCCTGGTGACATTCGGGGTGTCCTGTCCGGGGTGGCTCTGAGGATGTTCAGATCCTGGGGGACATTTCGGGTGTCCTGTCTCAGGGGACATTCGGGGTGTCCTGTCCCGGGGTGGCAGTCAGAATGTGCAGATTCAGGGGGACATTTGGGGTGTCCTGACCCTGGAGGACATTCGGGGTGTCTGTCCTGGGGACATTTGGGGTGTCCTGTGTTTCAGATCCTGGGGACATTCGAGTGTCCTGTCCCTGGTGACATTTGGGGTGTCCTGACCCGGGGGACATTTCGGGTGTCCTGTCCCGGGAGTGGCAGTGAGGATGTTCAGATCCTGGGGACATTCGGGGTGTCCTGTCCCGGGAGACAGTCGGGGTGTCCTGTCCTGGGGACATTTGGGGTGTCCTGTCCCGGGGATGGCAGTGAGGATATTTAGATCCTGGGGGGACATTCGGGGTGTCCTGTGTTCAGACTCTGGTGACATTCGAGGTGTCCTGTCCCGGGGTGGCAGTCAGGATGTTCAGATTCAGGGGACATTTGGGGTGTCCTGTCCTGGGGGACATTTGGGGTGTCCTGTGTTCAGACCCTGGGAACATTTGGGGTGTCCTGTGTTCAGCTCCAGGGGACATTCAGGTGTCCTGTCCTGGGGGACATTCGGGGTGTCCTGTGTTCAGACCCTGGGGACATTCGGGTGTCCTGTCTCAGGGGACATTTTGGGTGTCCCGTCCCTGGTGACATTTTGGGTGTCCCGTCCCTGGTGACATTCAGGGTGTCCTGTCCCGGGGGTGGCAGTCAGAATGTGCAGATTCAGGGGGACATTTGGGGTGTCCTGACCCTGGGGACATTCGGGGTGTCCCATCCCTGGTGACATTCGGGGTGTCCTGTCCCGGGGGTGGCTCTGAGGATGTTCAGGCCCTGGTGACATTCGGGGTGTCTGTCCCGGGGGTGGCTCTGAGGATGTTCAGGCCCTGGTGACATTCGGGGTGTCTGTCCCGGGGTGGTGGCAGTGCCAGCGAGGGCCAGTGGCCGATCCCACAGAGGAACTTGGGGAAGGGGAAGGAAGAGCAGCTCGGGCGGTTTTCCCCGAAGGCCGCTGGGGACAGGACGCTGTCACCGAGTGTCACAACAGCCCCGAGCCCGAGCCTTGTCCCCAGGGGAGGGGACGTGCCCAGCTTCCCTTCCCGGCTGTGCCACCTCACCGGGCACCAGCAGCGGGGCACGGGGGGGCAAAGCCACCCTGGGGGCTGTGACATCCCCGGGGAGGGGTGGGGACATCGTCCCGAAGTACCCCAAAATCACCACCCCATGGGGAGCTGAGGGATTGTGGCATTATCCCCAAAACCCCAAAATCACCACCCCATGGGAAACTGAGGGATTGCCATATCATCCTGAAAAACCCCAAAATCACCATCCCATGGGAAACTGAGGGATTGTGGCATTATCCCAAAAAAACCCCAAAATCACCATCCCATAGGGAGCTGAGGGATTGTGGCATTATCCCAAAACCCCAAAAACACCATCCCATGGGAAACACAGGGATTGTGACATTATCCCAAAACCCCAAAAACACCATCCATGGAAACACAGGGATTGTGGCATTATCCCAAAAACCCCAAAATCACCATCCCATAGGGAGCTGAGGGATTGTGGCATTATCCCAAAACCCCAAAAACACCATCCCATGGGAAACACAGGGATTGTGACATTATCCCAAAACCCCAAAACACCATCCCATGGGAAACACAGGGATTGTGGCATTATCCCAAAAACCCCAAAACACCATCCCATAGGGAGCTGAGGGATTGTGGCATTATCCCAAAACCCCAAAACACCATCCCATGGGAAACACAGGGATTGTGACATTATCACAAAATCCAAAATCATCATCCCATGGGGAGCTGAGAGATTGTGACATTATCCCAAAACCCCAAAATCACCATCCCATGGGGAGCTGAGGGATTGCCATATCATCCTGAAAAACCCCAAAAACACCATCCCATGGGAAACACAGGGATTGTGGCATTATCCCAAAAACCCCAAAATCACCATCCCATGGGAAACACAGGGATTGTGACATTATCCCAAAAACCCCAAAATCACCATCCCATGGGAAACACAGGGATTGTGACATTATCCCAAAAACCCCAAAATCACCATCCCATGGGAGAGCTGAGGGATTGTGGCATTATCCCAAAAACCCCAAAATCACCATCCCATGGGAAACACAGGGATTGTGACCTTATCACAAAATTCCAAAAACACCATCCCATGGGAAACACAGGGATTGTGGCATTATCCCAAAAATCCCAAAATCACCATCCCATGGGGAGCTGAGGGATTGTGACATTATCCCAAAAACCCCAAAATCACCATCCCATGGGGAGCTGAGGGATTGTGACATTATCCCAAAAAAACCCCAAAATCACAATCCCATGGGAAGATGCCACTGTAATGGTGCCACTGAATGTCCTCAAAGCCTCATCCTCATCTTCATCCCATCCTCATCCTCATCCTCACCCAAAAGGAAGGACACAATGTCCCCACCGAGGCTTTTCCCAAGAACCTTCAGAAAAAAAAATAAAATAAAAAAAAACCCAACCCAGAAAAGAAAAAAAATAAATTCTGGGAAAAGCTCACGGGTTTCTAATTGGGATGTGCAAATATCAATTTAAGCAGACCTTAAATCAATATGAACCACAACGTTTCTTTTCACCCCTAATCGTTCTTTTGATTCTTTTTTTTTTTTTCCTCCCCCAACCAGGTGAGTTTTAATAAGCTAAAATAAAACATCTCCTCTCTCAGTGCAGCCCCAGCACGAGGAATATCAATTAACAGGAGCCATCCTCGGCACTCGGAGCTCAGCACAGCGCAGGGGAGCTGCGGCTCGATGGGAATGGGAGGAAAATTACAACCTTTTCAGGAAACCATTAAGTAAAAATCAGAATTTGTCCATAAGTACCGCGGGGGAGGGCACAGCCCTGCTAATGGCTTCTATTTTGAGCAATAAAGTGAATTTTCAGTGCAAAATCGCGCTTTCTGTTCCTCTCCCCGTGGCCTCACGTCACCTGAGCCTGGCCCTGGAAAGTCCCGGGACAGAGAGTCTGGCTCAGCCCCAGCGCGGGAATCTCCCCCTTTGCCACATTTCCCAGCTCATGGGAGCAGAGGGAGGATGCACAGAGCCCTTCAGTCCTGGAATTGTTTGGTGGGACCTTAAAGCTCATCCAGAGCCACCCCTGCCATGGCAGGGACACCTCCCACTGCCCCAGGGTCCAGCCTGGCCTTGGGCACTGCAGGGACCCAGGGGCAGCCACAGCTGCTCTGGGAATCCCATCCCAGCTGGGAATTGCTTCCCAAATCCCATCCATCCATCATCCATCCATCCATCCATCCATCCATCCATCCATCCATCCATCATCCATCTCATCCATCCATCCATCCATCATCCATCCATCCATCCATCCATCCATCATCCATCCATCATCCATCACATCCATCATCCATCCATCCATCCATCCATCCATCCATCATCCATCCATCCATCCATCCATCCATCATCCATCCATCCATCATCCATCCATCATCCATCCATCCATCCATCCATCCATCCATCCATCCATCCATCATCCATCCATCCATCTATCATCCATCTATCATCCATCCATCCATCATCCATCCATCCATCATCCCATCCATCCATCCATCCATCATCCATCCATCATCCATCATCCATCCATCTATCTATCTATCATCCATCTATCTATCATCCATCCATCCATCATCCATCCATCCATCCATCCATCATCCATCCATCATCCATCCATCCATCATCCATCCATCCATCCATCCATCCATCCATCTCATCCATCCATCCATCCATCCATCATCCATCATCCATCCATCCATCCATCATCCATCATCCATCATCCATCCATCATCATCCATCCATCCATCATCCATCCATCCATCATCCATCCATCCATCCATCCATCATCCATCCATCATCCATCCATCCATCATCCATCCATCATCATCCATCCATCATCCATCCATCCATCCTATCCATCCATCCATCTCATCCATCCTATCCATCCATCCATCCATCCATCCATCATCCATCATCATCCATCATCCATCATCATCATCCATCCATCATCCATCCATCCATCCATCCATCATCCATCCATCATCCATCCATCCATCCATCATCCATCCATCCATCCATCATCCATCCATCATCCATCCATCCATCATCCATCCATCCATCCATCCATCCATCCATCATCCATCCATCATCCATCATCATCCATCCATCCATCATCCATCCAATACATCCATCCATCCATCCATCCATCCATCATCCATCCATCCATCCATCATCCATCCATCATCCATCCATCCATCCATCCATCCATCCTAATAGAATCTTTTGTGGGCACCCAATGTCCCATTTCAATGGTGTGCTCCAGGGGATGGACACCCAATGTCCATCTCTGATGGGAGTTTCAAGGGATGGACACT
>JAKWBO010001645.1:0-11546 GCA_034336685.1 Luscinia luscinia
ACATCACTAACTGTGGAACACTAAGCTTATTAAATTCAGCAGCAAAATTTTATTTTTTAAAATTTTAACCGAAAAAAGGGGTGAATTGTCACATTGCATATTGCAGCTGGTTTAAATCTGCAGTCTGAAACCCAACCAGTCTGTAAGCAGGCAGGTACCTGGGTGAGTGATAATAGGATGGATTTGAACACATACAGAGGGTCCCAGCCAATCTATTGGACCCTAAGTGCAGATGTATCATTGGCCAAGGAAATGAGCGACTGAGACCGTAACTAATCACATGTGTCTGCCTGGGAAATTCAAATTCTCTATTTAAGAAGGGTTCACAAGCATAAAGTGCTTAGCCTTTTGTCACATGAATCACAGAGTACCATGTCGTTTGTTTCCGACCTGGCACTAATCAACATTACAGTTGCTAATTGTATGGCCTCCTCTGGATTCTCGGGATCCAGATTAGTGTCTTTTCTGGCAGTCACTTTCAATCGTTCCATGAAAGCCATGGGGGATTCACTACTGTCTTTCTTTACCTCATACAGTTTTGAGCAGTTCCTGGCTTTTGGTATAGCATGCTTTACACCAAACAATATCCATCTGTTGGGGTTTGGGGTTTGTTCCCGTACTTTTTTTTCTCCTCTCTGGAGAATTTTCCCCATTATTATGCTAAGAAAGCCTGCCAGGCTGCACCCAAGCTGTTCATGGCTCAAGACAAAGGGATGGGCGGGGTCTCTCTCCCTTCTTTTCGCTCGCCAGCGAGGTCGGAGTCGTCGCCCGGGGACTGCTCGCTTCCAGCCCCCACGCCAGCCCCATGCCGGGAGCCAGGAGCTCTGCTATGGAACACTACACTGCCATCTTCTCCGCTCTAGCCTGCTACCTCCAAGCACACAGCCGAGCACCAGGAAACACACGGTGAGCGGGGAGATCTTCCTCCATCCTTCTCCCACCGGGGACACTTCGCTGATGCCTTGCGCCCCTCCCCCACCCCCACTCCAGCCTGCTACCTCCACAGCTGCGAGGGCCCTGCCCTGCCCTCCACCACCGGGACTGGGCGCAGGAAGAGAGTGTCTGCAGCCGAAAATGGACTGGAACTGAATTATTTGTTCTGTCTGTTGTTAATTTTCATAGCTGCTGTTGTTTCTGTTTGTCTGGTTAGATATATTAGTAAAGAGCTGTTTTTCCTACCCCCATATCTCTGTCTAAGAGTCCCTGATTCAAAAATTATAATAATCAGGAGAGAGAGAGCTTACATTCTCCATCTCGGGAGGAGTTCCTGCCTTTCTTGGCAAATACCTGTCCTTCAAACCAGGACACCATCTCTGATATTTTGTTAAATGATCTCAGGACCTCGATAAATTGAGGTCCCACCTTGGATCTGTTGAAGGAAAATTCTTATATACTGTTCCTTCTATGTCTCCATTAGCATGTGCCCCCTCCACCTGCTTTCTGGTCATGGTCAACACCACCTATTTTTCCGTGCTATCCAACAATGTATCTAACATCACTTGAATATCATTCCAGTCAGAGTCCTGAGTTCTAATTATGGTTTCAAATACTTTAACAACTCTACCTGGATTTACTCTATAAACTCCTGCTGCCTTTCGCCATGACATTAAAACCGCAATTTAAAATGGGTTCTTTACTGTAACTGGACAATTATTCCTGACTGCCTGCTGAAGGGGAGCCATCAGAATATCCCCAGCATCCCCCCCAACATCTCCTTGCTGCCTTCTAGTGTGTCCCATAATTGGGCTAAAATCCTCCAATCCCCTAAAGCCTTGTCTCTGTTCCAGTCCGCTCTCCAATGACCTACTTATGCATCTAGCCTTGTTCCCCGGAAATTCATCATTCACCCCACCTGCTCTTTGGTGCGGAGCAATCATCAGGTCTAAATCATCCTCGTCCTCTCTTCCACACTTTAAGCACCTCTGCCCTATGCTGCACGCAGAACACCACCTTTTCAATGTTTTGCCTTCCTTTTCCTTTTTAAGTGCTAAAATTAATGGATCTTGCGGGGTCCTCCAGCATTCTTATTGCCACTCAGGATGATTTCTTAGGGTGAAAAACAAGTCAACATAAGGAACTTCATCTCTTAGATGGCTTAGAATTTTAGCTTTTATATTTTTCAAATCCTGTACTGCATTAGTGCATGACTCTAAACTCCATATAAAGTGTTAGTTAACTGTCTTCACATTTTGGTCAGACAAAACAATCTTCCTTGGCTTGTAACTCAAGGATACCCTACAGCCTCAGGCCCCAAAAAGTATAAACAAAAGTGAATTGGGGAGGAGCAAAGTGGGGGAATATGACTTCATTACCCAAAGCTGGAATTGGAGGATTAACTCCTGATATGTAAATAGACCAAATTTATATCTGTCTGAAAAACTCATGACCATTGTCCTTTTTAGGTGTAGCCCCTTGGGGAAGCTTTGTGTGCCCTTAATGTACCTGAAGGCCCTTCATTAAATATATCCACTTTTATCATTTTAACTTTATCTGGCCTCTGTTTCTAGGTAATCCCAAGAACAGGCATCAACTTAATTTCCCTTCTACAAAACAACATTAATTGCAATATGGTGTTATACTGTAAGGTTCCATCCTTAGGCCACTTTTCTTGATCCTTTAGAGCGTAAAGTGGTCACCATTGATTACAATATTATAGAAGTTTTCCATGTGTGAGGTCATCACCCTCAATTTTCTTTCCAGTGTTTCAAGATACATTCCAGCGGTGACACCTGTGATACCCCTTTCAAGGTTTTGTTTCCCATTATAACCAATGAATGTTTAGGAGCTCCTTAGAAGGAACTCTAACCCTTCCCTTTTCCCACCTTAGGTACCTTTAAATCCAAACCTGCAAAGCTTTTGCTGCACCTTACAGGCGGGTTAACAGTTAATGCCTTTAAAGTAAAGAATGCCTTTATCTTACATGGGGTCTTGTTCCAATTTCCTTCAGACTGGGGATCAAAGGTACTCCAGGAGTGTTGAGGGTTGGTTTTTCCTTTCCTCTCTGCCTGTGGAATTTTTTTTTCCCATTGACATGCTAAGAAGCACTGATGGCTAGGTGCTAACACTGATGGTTAGTGACAGGGAGAGGTGGAGTCTCCCTGGTTTTCTTGGGAGTTTCTCTTGGAGGGTGGGGGGGAGGTAGGGAAAGGGGGAACACCGTGAGATCAGAAGCAGGTAAAAGGAGGGTAGGGGGGCAGTTGCTTGCTCTCACTTGCTTTTGGTTTCAGAGGAGAAAGGTCATTGCTACTGCCCCCACCATCCCAACGCCAGGAGCTACCTCTCTGTTGTTGGACCCAGCACCCCTGCTTGGATGCCCTCCTGCTTCAACTTGCTGTTTTCCAAGTGTCCCGCCTCTCCTCCATCCTTTTCCCATCTGGGACACAGCCGCCATCACCACCAGCACCCCTGCAGCCACACAGGGATCATCGCATCTGCCCCTGTCCACCAGGAATCTGCCAGAGCTCACTACCAGCAGTGATGGTAACTGTACCAAAGGGAAAAGTGCCCGCAGCCAAGACAACTGTTACTGGATTTTGTTCTGTTTGTTGTTAATTTCATAGTTGTTGTTTTGTTTGCCTTGTTATATATATATATATTAGTAAAGAACTGTTATTCCTATCCCCATATCTTTGCCTGACAGACCCCTAATTTCAAAATTATACTAATTTGGAGGGAGGGATTTACTTTTTTCATTTCAAGGGAAGGCCCTGCTTTCCCTAGCACACGTCTTTTCAAATCAGGACAAGGAGAATCCCTCGGTACTAGCTGGAGGTCCTGCCATCCCTTGGATCCATTGAAATTCAGGAGTCTGTCCCATCTGGGTCACCAAAACTGTTACCAAAATTTTGGTAAAATAAAAAAACTCCTTAACACCAATGTAGCATTAAGAAGCAGACATTCTTTATTCAGCCATATGCACGGGGGGATAGCTCCTCCCAAAGCCTTACATGCTGAGTACATGAAAGTTTCTGTTTATATACTGTATTCTACATATATATTCATTGATTTTCCCAGACTAAACATATATACTGTCACGGTGTGACTTGGGTTTGCCAACCTTAATATATTTAATTTCTTTTAGAGACAGGACCCAAGACAAGGCAGGCTCAAAACTTAAAAAGGTACAAGAAAAAATTTATTAATAACACAAAAAAAAATTCAGAATAAGATCCCTAGATTGTTCCCTCCTCCCCTTCATTCCACATTTCTTACCAACAACATACAGAGAACACTTCAGTCAGTTATACCCCCAAATAATCATTTCAGTTCACTTAAGAGAGAAAAGTTCCTTTTCAGTTATGGCTTAGGGGGTGTCTTCACCCTCACAATCCACATCCGCCCGGGAAAATATTGCAGATTATGACTCTCCTCCCATTTTTTCACAGTCCTTCCAGAGCTGTGTTATGGGTTATGTTGCACACTTGGGGTATCACTTTTAAAGGCAGGCTGCTGAAAAACAAAATTCTCTTCATCTCCTTCTCTATCAAATGTCTCTGTTCATATTTCAGTCCCAGAACAGAGAGAGCTCAATTTCCCCGAGGCAAAAAGTCTTCTACTCAAGCATCCAAACCTCCCCAAGTATATTGCACAGTTTAAAGGAATTGTAGTGTAGTCACAATCCCCTTATCCCACAAAAAAAAGTTTTCAGCTTCTTATCAGTTGCATCTTTTCAATCTCTTCCCACCAGGAACTTTATCTTCATTCCGCTGACCTCTGTAGCCTCCATGCTTCATTTCTTCTCCTTCAGGGGAGCTCAGGAAATCAAGAATCTTATCCAGGCAATAAGAAGTTAAAATTGTATCCAGATCGTGAAGAAAACCACATGGGCAGCTGGATGCCTCCTTTGCCACGTGGAAAGGTGAGCCGAGCCGAGCCAGCAGGGACGAGGCCATGCGGCCGATGCAGGGGGCCATCAGGCCAGGGCCAGGGTCAGGGCCATCCGGAGCCATGTGGTCGGGGGGGAGCCGGGACCATGCGGCTGGGCCATGCCGGGCTGGGCTCCCCCCGCCAAGTCTGGAGCCGGGCCAGGGCTGATGCCCCGGCCAGAGGCCACCTCACCCCCCGAGAGCCAGAAACTGAAAGACCGAGCAGCCAACCCGATCCACTGTGATTTGTGAAAGCGAAATAATTTTGCATTGGTTTCCTGAGCTATCAATCACCAAATCAGCTCTCCAATTGGTGCCAGCAGCTCACAGGGGAAGCTCCCAGAGACGAGAGAGTCCCTCCCACTCCCCCACCTCATGGAGCTGTCCCTGAGGCGAATCCACCCCTCCCTCCAGCATATGAAACCAACACATATGCAATTATAATTTCCTTGAAATAATTAACATATTTCCCCTCCCCTTTATGCACGCGTTCTTCTGTCCTGGGGGTCTCTCTGGTGGTCACTGGTGGTGGTAGACCACAATGTTCAAGGTGACCTGGCTGAGCTGGCAGGACACTGAGGCTGGTGAACTTCCAGTTTCAGACTTATATCTGGTGTAAAGCAGACAATAGGGGATATCAGACCATAAAGTCACCCCAAGACACTATACAATGGGTATTCTGCAGTTTCCATAGGCCATTAGTTTGGGAGAACAAGCATTGTGTTAGCTCACCAGGTGTAGGCAATTTACCATTTGGTAACACTGAAGGAGAAAGTGGTGAAGGCACAAATCAACAGTGGTGCTGAACTGACAGCACTGGTGTGGAGGCTGCCACAGGGAGAGGACCATTGGAGGTGACTCCAGCCCTGACAAGCCCATTGTGATGCCTTGGGTTTTAGGTTTTATATTTTCCTGAATCTCTGCTGTTTAGTGTGTAACTCTAAAACTTCATATTAGGTGTTAGTAAGTTCTCTTCACAAGGTAGTTAGACAAAATAATCCCTTTCTAGCTAGAGAACCAAGGATAACCAGTACCCAAAAAGCATAAACAACTGGGAAGGAAAGGGAGCAAGCCAAGGGGCTGATACTTCATAGCCTGGGGCTGTGGTTGGATTATTGACCCCAATATGTAGATGAACCAAAACTTATAAAAGTGTAAGAACTCGTGAACGGAAGGCATCTTGGATTTGATTTGGGTGTAGCCTCGGCCGGGCACTTGCACTGCCCAAAGTGTATCCTTTCAATAAATACATATTTTATTCCTTTTGCTCGGTCTAGTCTCTGTTCCAGGTCAGCCTTTCTAGGCATCAGTTGAGCCGAGAGGAGGAGACCCCAGCTGGGCCCAGCTGAGCTGAAGAGAGCACAGAAGAACAGTTGAAGAGGTGGGAGCAACCTGCAGGAGTAAGCCCAAGAACAGCAAAGCAGTAGAAACGGTGGTGCAGGCACCTGTGTGGACCCGAGCCCAGCAGGGCAGCAGCGTTGCGTGATTTGGACGACCTGGCTTTTAGGGGGATTTGTTTGCCATTGTTTTTTGTTAGGTGCAGTAGCTCCCTGGACATCTTGCCTTTGGGGGCAGAATCTGTTTCTATTGCTGGCATGAGAGGGGGATCACAGGAATTGACTTTGGTGGAAGCTGAGGTGAGCTTAAGGGAAAATGAGTGGAAGAAACACCCTATTGTGACTGGCCCAGAAGCCCCATGCATTTTTGCCATAGACTTTCTCCAAAGTGGATATTTCAAAGACCAAAAGGGACTCAGGTGAGCTTTTGGGATAACTGCTGTGGAGACAGAGGGCATTAAGCAATTGAACACCTTGCCTGGACTATCAGAAAACCCATCTGCAGCAGGCCTTCTGAAGAGGGAAGAACAAGTACCAACTGCCACTTCAACAGTGCACCGACAGTATAGGACAACTCGAGATGCTGTGATTCCCATCCACAAGCTGATCGGTGAGCTAGAGAGCCAAGGGGAGGTGAGCAAAACCCACTCACCCTTCAACAGTCCCATTTGGCTTGGGTGCAAATCTGAAGAATGGAGATGGACTGTGGACTATCGTGCTTTGAATGAGGTGACTCCACCATTGAGTGCTGCTGTGCCAAACGTGTTGGAGCTCCAGTACGAGATAGAGTCCAAGGCAGCGAAGTTGTACGCCACTACTGTCATTGCCAATGCATTTTTTTCCATTCTTTTGGCAGCAGAGTGCAGGCCTCAGTTTGCCTTCACCTGGAGGGATGTGCATTATACCTGGAACCGATTGCCCCATGAACAAATCTATGAGTGATCTCCTGCTTGATCTGGACAAAGACTTGTTGTTCAGGGCCCCACTGGAAATTGTTCTTCTTGCAGGTAACCCAGTAGAGAGAGCTCATAATCTGGCTGTATTCAGGAATATGCGTTCTCCAAAAGCCTATGGCGCCAAGGAAAGCTTGTGTTTCCTTTTTGTTGGTTGGTGGAGACATTGCTGTGATATTGTCGATGACCTTGGTGGGAATCCAACACCATCCATCTTGCCACTTTACTCCCAGGAACTGGATTTCTCGAGCAGGACCTTTGACTTTGCTCTTATTGATGGCGAAACCAGCTTTCAGGAGAATCTGGATGATTTTCTGTCCTTTCTCAAACACTTCTGCTGCCGTGTTCCCCTACACAACGATGTGATTGATGTACTTCAGATGTTCTGAAGCCTCATCCTTTACTAGTGCAGTCTGGATCAGTCCATGGCAGATGGTAGGACTGTGTTTCCACCCCTGGGGCAATTGGGTGGCATTTGGGAACGGTCACCATATTGCCTTTGTCTGGTGAAGCCATACAGATGCAACCTATGGGGAGCATTTGCCATTTTGTTTTTGCTCCTGGTGGTGAGCACCTTTTTGTGGGTTGTCCTGGTTTGGGCAGAAGTTTTCCTTTGGAGTAGAGACCTTAATCCAGTCCTCCCCGCCAAGTATTATAAATGTTTGAATTCAAGACCCTGAGGCAAAGATAAGGGGGTAGGAATAACAGCTCCTTTACTAATATATCTAACCTTACAAACAGAAACAACAGCAGTTGTTAAAACTACCAACAACACAGAAATTATAACTCGGTTCCAGTCCTTTCCTTATCTGTGGGCACACTCTCTCTCTGCCCTCGGTCCCGGTGCTCCAGACAAACAAAGCCCGGAGGCCACAGGGAGCAGGCGGGAGCGCAGGCGGGAAGCGCGACAGCAGACACGCCGGTCTCGGGTGAGAGCGGCTGGAGCGGGCAGCTCCTCGCTCACCGTTGTGTCCGGGTGATCAGCTGTGTCCGCAGAGGCAGGAGGCTGCAGAGGGGCAGATGCAGGGCAGGTGATTGCAGAGGGTCTGGCCGCGTGGCTGGAGACGGGGCATCCTCCTCCGAGCTCGCCGGAAACACGAGTCCCTCCGGAAACACGAGTCCCCTCCCACAAGCACGAGAGCCCCTCCGCCAGCCCAGCTCCCACCTACACCCTTTGTCCAGAGTCATCAAAAGTCCTGGGTGTGACCCGGCCAGCTCCATTGGCATGATAATGGGAAAAATTATTTAAATTGACATAGTAATAGAAAAACACTCAACCCCCAACATTATCCACCTTGAATTTTTTCCCATGCCAACATGCTACAGCAAATTAAAACTTTTAAATCCTATACATACATGCAGTTACAGGCATAGTATCATAGACAGTTCACCCTAGAACAAGGTCTCCTTGGGGTATGCATCGGGTCTCTCCATCCTTTTGCATCACCCACGAAAAGCAACCTGGTCCTTGAGTGAAAACCACCCCACGAACAGGATTGTCTTTGCTGGAGGCAGAGTTCACCCAAACAGTTTTTCCTAACATGCCTCTCAGGTGTACCACTGGGACCTTATCTCCATCTGGTGTTCCCAAGGACTCAGATTGGGCTGGGCCTGCTCGGTTAGTGGAACCTCGGGTATTCACTAACCATGTGGCCTTTGGTAGATTGATCTCCCAGTTCTTGAAAGTCCCCCCACCAAGTGCATTTAAGGTGGTTTTAAGCAGGCCATTGCACCGTTCGACTTTCCCAGCTGCTGGTGCGTGGTAGGGAATATGGTACACCCACTCAATGCCATGTTCTCTAGCCCAGGTGCTTAAAAGGCTATTTTTGAAATGAGCCCCATTGTCTAACTCAATTCTCTCAGGGTTACCATGCCTCCAGAGGACTTGTTTCTCAAGGCCCAGGATGGTGTTTCGAGCAGTGGTGTGGGGCACAGGGTAGGTCTCCAGCCATCCGGTGGTGGCATCCACCATGGTCAGCACATAGCGCTTGCCTTGGCAGGTCTGAGGCAGTGTGATGTAGTCAATCTGCCAGGCCTCCTTGTACTTGTACTTGGACTATCGCCCCCCATACCAAAGGAGTTTCACCTGCTTGGCTTGCTTGATGGCAGTGCACGTCTCACAGTCATGGATAACCTGAGAGATGCTGTCCATGGTTAAATCCACCCCGCGGTCTCGCGCCCACTTATAGGTGGCATCTCTGCCCTGATGACCTGAGGCATCGTGGGCCCATCGAGCCAGGAACAATTCTCCCTTGTGTTCCCAATCTAAATCTATCTTTGAGACCTCTATTTGTGCAGCCTGGTCTACCTGCTCATTGTGCCGGTGTTCTTCATTAGCCCGACTCTTGGGAACATGAGCATCCACATGACGGATTTTCACGGGTAGCTTCTCTACCCAAGTGGCAATGTCTTTCCACTCATCAGCAGCCCAGATTGGTTTTCCTCTACGTTGCCAGTCAACCTTTTTCCACCTCTCCAGCCACCCCCACAGAGCATTGGCTACGATCCAGGAATCAGTGTAAAGGTAGAGCTTTGGCCATTTCTCTCTTTCAGCAATGTCCAAGGCCAGCTGAACAGCTTTGAGCTCAGCAAGTTGACTTGATCCACCTTCTCCTTTGGTAGCTTGTGCAACCTGTCGTGTGGGGCTCCATGCCGCTGCTTTCCACTTCCGGTTCATCCCCACGATGCGACAGGAACCGTCGGTGAAAAGGGCATAGCATTTTTCATCGGCTGGCAGTTGGTTGTACGGTGGGGCTTCTTCAGCCCGGGCCACTTGCTTCTGCTTCTCTTCATCAGCAAGACCAAAATCTTCACCTTCTGGCCAATTTGTAATTATCTCCAAAATCCCAGGGCGATTCGGGTTGCCAATACGGGCGCACTGCGTGATGAGGGCAATCCACTTGCTCCATGTGGCGTCGGTGGCGTGGTGGGTAGAGGGAACCTTTCCTTTGAACATCCACCCCAGCACTGGCAGTCGGGATGCCAGGAGAAGCTGTGCATCCGTGCCAATCACCTCTGAGGCAGCTTGAACTCCTTCATAGGCAGCCAGGATTTCCTTCTCTGTGGGAGTGTAATTGGATTCAGACCCTTTGTAACTCCTGCTCCAGAATCCCAGGGGTCGGCCTCGGGTCTCACCAGGCACCTTCTGCCAAAGGCTCCAGGACAGACCATGGTTCCCAGCTGCAGAGTAGAGTACATTCTTTACCTCTGGTCCCGTCCTGACTGAGCCAAGGGCTACTGCATGAGTGATCTCCTGTTTGATCTGGGCAAAGGCTTGCTGTTGTTCATGGCCTCAGTGGAAATCGTTCTTCTTGCGGGTGACCAGGTAGAGAGGGCTCACAATCTGGCTGTACTCAGGGATGTGCATTCTCCAAAAGCCTATGGCACCTAGGAAAGCTTGTGTTTCCTTCTTGCTTGTTGGTGGAGACATTGCAGTGATCTTATTGATGACCTCAGTAGGGACCTGGAGCCGTCCATCTTGCAACTCCCAGGAACTGGATCTCTTGGGCAGGTCTTTTGACTTTGCTCTTTATAATGGCGAAACCGGCTCCCAGCAAAATCTGGATGATCTTCTCTCCCTTCTCAAATATTTCCATTGCCGTGTTTCCCCACACAATGATGTCATCAATATACTGCAGATGTTCTGGAGCCTCACCCTTTTCCAGTGCAGCCTGGATCAGTCCGTGGCAGATGGTGGGGCTGTGTTTCCACCCCTGGGGCAGTCGGTTCCAGGTGTACTGCACGCCCCTCCAGGTGAAAGCAAACTGAGGCCTGCACTCTGCAGCCAAAGGAATGGAGAAAAATGCATTGGCAATGTCAATGGTGGCATACCACCTTGCTGCCTTGGACTCCAGCTCGTACTGGAGTTCCAGCATGTTCGGCACAGCAGCACTCAGCGGTGGAGTCACTTCATTCAATGCACGATAGTCCACAGTCAATCTCCAATCTCCATCAGATTTGCGCACAGGTCAGATGGGGCTGTTGAAGGGTGAGTGGGTTTTGCTGACCACCCCTTGGCTCTCCAGCTCACGGATCATCTTATGCATGGGGATCCACAGCATCTAGATTTGTCCGGTACTGGTGACGGTGCACTGTCATGGTGGCAATTGGCACCTGTTGATCTGTCACTTTCAGGAGTCCCACTACCGATGGGTTTTCTGACAGTCCAGGCAAGGTGTTCAACTGCTTAATGCTGTCTGCTTCTACAGCAGCTATTCCAAAAGCCCACCTGAACCCCTTTGGGTCTTTGTAGTGGCCGTTCCTGAGGAAGTCTATGCCTAGAATGCGCGGTGCCCCTGGGCCAGTTACAATAGGATGTTTCTGCCACCCCTTCCCTGCCAGGCTAATCTCGGCTTCCAGCAAAGTGTATTCCTGTGATCCCCCCATCACCC
>JAKWBO010001646.1:0-11532 GCA_034336685.1 Luscinia luscinia
GACAACTCGGAGAGAAGAATACAGTTCATCCAATTCCTTCTGGGACTGTCATGGTGTGACTTGGGTTTTCCAACCTTAATATATTTAATTTCTTTTAGAGACAGGACCCAGGAGCAGAGATAAGGCAGGTTCAAAATGTAAAAAGGTAGAATAATAAATTTATTAGTAACACAAAAAATAATTCAGAATAAGATCCCTAGATTGTTCCCTCCTCCCCTTCATTCTACATTTCTTACCAACAAACATACAGAGAGCACTTCAGTCAGTTATACATCCAAATAATCAGTTCAGTTTACTTGAGAGAGAAAAGTCCCTTTTTAGTTATGTCTTAGGAGGTGTCTTCACCTTCACAATCCACATCCGCCTGGGAAAATATTGCAGATTATTACTTTCCTCCCATTCTTTCACAGTCCTTCCAGAGCTGTGCAATGGGTTATGTTACAGACCTGAGGTATTACTTTTAAAGGCAGGCTGCTGAAAAACAAAATTCTCTTCATCTCCTTCTCTATCAAATGTCTCTGTTCATATTCCAGTCCCAGAACAGAGAGAGCTCCATTTCCCCAAAGCAAAAAAAAAGTATTTTTCTCAAGCATCCAAACCTCCCCAAATATATTTTACAGTTTAAAGGAATTTTAGTGAAATCACAATCCCCTTAGCCCACAAAAAAGGTTTTCAGCTACTTATCAGTTTGCATCTTTTCAATCTCTTACCACCAGGAACTTTATCTTCATTCCGCTGACCTTTGTAGTCTCCATGCTTTATTTCTTCTCATTCAGGGAAGCTTAAGAGATCGAGGATCTTATCCAGGCATAAAGAAGTTACAATTGTATCCAGATTGTGAAGAAACAACATGGGCAGCTGGAGGCCTCTTCTCTCAGAAGGAGGAGGGGAGGGGGGAAGAGAGAGCCTTTGGTGGCTCCCCGATCCCCCCCCGCTCGGCCATGCCACGAGGAGAGGGAGCTCCGGGCCGCGCGGAGCTGCCCGAAGCCATGCGGTCAGGGAGGGCGGCCGGGACCATGCGGCCGAGCCAGGCCCCCCACTAAGCCGGGCCCCCTGCAGAGTTGGGGTGCCGAGTCAGGCCCCCCCACCGCAGAGCTGGGGTGCCGGGCTGGAGTCCCCAGCCAGTGAACCCCACACCTCCGGACACCGGAAGCTGAAAGAGAGCGAGCCAACCCGATCCACTGTGATTTGTGAAAGCGAAATAACTTTTGACTGGCTTCCTGAGCTGTCCATCACCAAATCAGCTCTCTGATTGGTGCCAGCAGCTCACAGGGGAAGCTCCCAGAGACGGGAGAGCCCCTCCCACTTCCCAGCCACATGGAGCTTTCCTGAGGCGAATCCACCCCTCCCCCCAAGAACGTGAAACCAACACAGGGACACTGAGAGGGGAGGCTGTGAAAACAGGAGCATTGTTTGGTGTCACCTCTCTGCCCTTCACACCTTTCAGCACTTTGAACCAGCCAAGAGCTTTCTCCAAGAGTTGAATGAAGCAGCTGTTCCTGCTGTCCCCAGGTCTGGCTCTTCCCAGTCTCTGACCTTGACTGCTTTTGTCCCTCTTGCTGTGCCCTCTGTTCCCCCTGTGCTCGGTGGCTGCTGCCCAGGGCTGTGGAACTGGCACAGATCAAGGGCTCCAGCCCCTCCTTTCTCTGCCCTTGCAGCTGCCTGCTCACAGCAGCCTTTTCCATCTGGAAGCTGCACATGGACAGGGAGTCCCCACCTCTGTTGCCTGCACAACCTCCAGGAGCCCAGGGCTGCCATTTCAAGTCCCTGCTGGCACTGGGGGCTCCCAGGTGCCCCAGGCTGCTGTGACACCACTGCACACAGGAGGGAATGGTGGCAGGGGCTGTGCTGAAAGTCAGCTCCATGTGCTGCAGCTGCTGCTGCTGTGGGGGTCATTTGTCCAGCCCTGCCCCAGAGTCCAAGGATCAGATCTGGGCACTGCTGCTGCTCCTCAGTAGCAGCCATAATTTGGGTGTTGCTGTCAGTGCCAGCAGTAGCAGTAGCCTTGGGGTCGGAGGGGTGCCTGGGCTGGGGGCTGGGAGGGAGCTGCCCCTCATTCTCCCTCTGCCCCACACAGAGCTGGGCTGGGCACAGATGGGGTAGCACCTCAAACAAGGAGCCTGCAAGTCTCTTCCAGACTTGTCTGCTCAGAGTTTGGGCCTTGGAGCTCCAAAGGCAGCTGTTCCTGCTCCCCCTGTGTGTCCTCATATTTAGCAGTGCTGCTCCATCAGTCTGTGCCCAGCAATGGGGAAAAGCCTCAGCCCTGCAGGGCCAGGAGCTGCTGGAGCTCCCGTCCAAATACAGGAACTTTGCCGTGCTGAGCCAAGAGCCAGAGTCTTGGCTCCTGCACAGTGGCAGAGGAATCCCATTGGCTGTTTCTGTGCATTGTCCCTGCTGAGGTTCAAACACTATCTGAACACATTCCCTGAATGCAGAATTTGTACCTGACCCAAGCACTGCGTTTTTGTCGCCAACATTGCTTTCTAAGAAAAATGGGAGAAGGCAAACTGGGTGTAGATCACGTTTTTTTATAGTGTCTAAAACTTGCCAAGTCATAGATATTAGAGGTGAGATCCATTTGGAATTAATGGGATGGAGAAGTAGTGCAATGATGAAAAGGGGAGCATAGAAATAAATAGAGAAAAAGATCTTGGATTGTTTCTTTCCATTTTCAATTAATTTCTTAAAAGAAGTTTATGTTTTCCTAGAATCTTCTCCACAGTTCTGTTTGCTCTTTCCAAGAGTCTTTCCTGGAGAACGAGGTGCAGCTTCTGTCACAAGATGTGCCATCAAGTGCCACCGAGGTGCAGCGTCTCTTGGCTTTCCACGCTGTGCATGCAGCACAACTCTTGCAGCAAAGCAGGACAAATATTTGAAAAACTTTCCAACTTGTTCTTTTTTTTCTTGTGGGCTGGGGAGTTGTGCCTTGGGTAAGGTTTTCTTTCTAACCTAAGAAAACAGGAGGTGGTACCAGGAATTGTTAGGGAATAAAACCTTGACTGAATGCAGAGAATGAATCTCCAGAGCCTGCAGACAGAAGTGGAGAATTGTGTGATAATCATTCCAACAACCCCATGGATATCTTGAAAGTGATCTAGAACATGAAAATGGTCTGACAGAGGGAGTTTGTTTCTGTGCTCAGCTTAGATGATTCTACATCTCTTGAACTGATAAAAATCAAAAGTACCATCAGTTTCTTCAAAGCACCAGAAGAAGCTGGATCTCTGTAAGTAGATGACTGAAAGAATCTGAGAAGGAAAAATGCAGGGAATGAACTTTGTCTGTAAGAAGAGTAATTTTTTCCCTAATAATTTCCAGTTCATTCCCTCTGCTTTTGTCTTTTTAGCAAGGCCATTTTGCATGCCAGATTCCCCATGAAATGAGAACCCTGAGCTTGTGGATGTGCCTGAAAGATGTGCTGCTCCTCTGCAGGGATACTCAGGCTGAAACAGGAGCCTGAGCCCTGTCTGGGGAAGCCTCCTCCGAGCTGGAATTTGTGCCTTGCTGGGAGAGGAGGAGCAGGGCAGAAGGCTGGGTGCTGTGTGGCAGGAGCAGGTTTGGGCCGCAGGACATTCCGTCTGCGCCACTGCCCCGCAGTGGGCAGCCATGCCCGGGGCTCTGGGCCTGGCCCTGCATGCGCTGAGCTCCTGACACTGCGGGAGCTGCCCGGGCTGGGCTCAGGATCCTGCTGGGGCTGGGCAGCAGGCTGGGCTCCACTGGGACCAGTAGCAGCTGGAAATACCTCTGGGCATCTCCATTTTCTGCTGCTGCTTGGAAGGAACAATGGAGTGTGTCGAGAAGTTCTGGTTTCTCTTTCTCCTGGTGGATTTTTTCACTTTATTTGACACTCCAGAGGCAATTTCAGTAATGGTCTTTGTAAATTGATTTTATTTCAGCAGCCCCAGCAACAGGGCTGTGTTTGAGTGTTGCAAATGTGGCCTGCATGGCTTTAAATCTCCTTGACTTTGTGCTTAGGGACTTGAGAGCTTTATGAGATCTGCAAATCATGATGCCTGCAACAAAAAGCCTGAGTTCTCCCTCATGAAAGCATTATGGTAGCACTGGTCGAAAAAGGCAATTTCATTTTTATGGAGAAAATTCAAGTGGCAAACAGAAGAACGGCAAGAACAGCCATGATCTACAATTCCTAAGGCGAAGGCATCAAAAGTCTCCTGCTGTCACCTCAGGGTGAGTAAAGCAGGGCTGAAAGCAGTGCTGGACCCGACCCTTTCTTTCTCTGAAGGCTGGGTCAGGGCAGCACAGGGGGGCCCTGAGGAATCAGGGCTGTGTGTGGGAGGTTGTTGCTCTGCTCCAGAATTCACCTGGAAAAAGCCCTTGGTAGTGAGGCAGGAGCAGGTGGGAAGGGGCCGGCGCTGCTGTTGCTCCTGCCTGGGAGCCCCGGCTGGGCCGGGCTGGCGCCCACTGCACTGCAGCTCCTGCTGCTGCCAGAGCCGGGCGGGACTGGGGACAGGGAATGGACACAGGGACAGCAAAGGCCTTGGGCGGGACTGGGGACAGGGAATGGACACGGAGACAGCAAAGGCCTTGGGAGGGACTGGAGACAGGGAATGGACACGGGGACAGCAAAGGCCTTGGGAGGACTGGGGACAGGGAATGGACACGGGGACAGCAAAGGCCTTGGGAGGGACTGGAGACAGGGAATGGACACGGGGACAGCAAAGGCCTTGGGAGGGACTGGAGACAGGGAATGGACACGGGGGACAGCAAAGGCCTTGGGCAGGACTGGGGACAGGGAATGGACACGGGGACAGCAAAGGACATGGGGACAGCAAAGGCCTTGGGGCTGCAGGGATGTTCACCCTCGGGCAGTGCCAGCATAGAGCTTCAGCTCCCAATTAACCCTGAGGGAAACGCTGGGGAAAGGCTCCATTGCAGCCTTTCTTTACTCATTGCTGTGAAGGGACCGCAGTAAAAGAGGAACAAGCAGGGCCTGACCCCTTCTCCTTTGGGAGGATCCCCACACCTTGGGCTATGGAGGGCCATGAGGGGCTGTGAGGGGCAGTGACGGGCAGTAATAGGCAATTGGAAGTCTGTGAGGGGCCATGAGAGGCTGTGAGGGGTGGTGACATCAATGTGGGGCTGTGAGGTGCCATAAGTGTCTCTGAGAGGCTGTGGGAGGCCAGGAACCTCATAGAACTTAGGATCCATTGTGACACGCAGAACCAAGGAGATCATTGTCGACAGTATGGAACCTGATGGAACCAAGGGTCCATGTGACACAGCAAGGCCTTGTGGAACAAAAGACACCGTGGTGGCACTACAGAACCTAATGGAATCAAGGTCCATTGTGACACTGCAGAACCAAGGAGACATGTTGGCAGTATGAAAGGTCATGGAACCAAAAGTCATTGTGACAATATGGGGTCTCATGGAACCATGGAGACCATTATGACACTTCAGGATCCACTGAAACCAAGAGACCATTGTGACACTGCAGCATTGTGTAGGGACAAAAGAGGCCTGTGCTCCAAGGGGTGGAAACTGAGGACAGCAGAGGAGAGCCCTGGGAGGGATTGAAAGGTGGTTTCAGACATGGCGAATCCTTTTGTCATAGTAGAGAACAACTGGAAAAAGAAAATTAATGCCATATGAAGCTGTGGAGGACCAGACAGGGAAGAAAGAGAAAGGAATATCTCTCCAAGGGCTGTGGTGCAACATGTCTCCCAGAAGGAGTCTGGAGAAGCCCAAGGCTCTGTGTGGCCAGGCAGAGGCAGGCAGGATGCAGAGCTGTCAGCAAAGGAAGGGGCCAGCGAGGTGGGGCAGCCGGGGGATGACGACAGCCTGCAGGGACAGAGGCGCAGGGCATGGACACCGTAGGACAGCCTGGGCTGCAGAGGGCACAGGGATGGGCAGCAGCTGAAAGGCCCTGCCAGAGCCAACTGCTGCAGCACTTGGGCCATGGCTGCTGGCCCTGGGCCTGAGGCCAGCAGGGGACAAGTGAGCCTTGCTGTGCTGGGGCCTCATTGCCTCCTTGTCCCTGCTCAGCAGCCTGGCAGGGGCCGCCCCATGCTCCTGCCCTTGGCATTGCACATCCCCAGAGCCCAGTGGCCCGGGAAGAGCCCTGAGCAATGAGGAGGACAGGATCTGCCTTGCCAGGGGCTGGGGCTCAGGCCTTGGCCCTTGCATTCTGAAACACATCCAGGTTTGCTCAGCATCAGAGACACCTTTCCTTGTTTTGTCCCCACCTGTCATCAGTCCAATTAAAACTTCAAGGAACTTTTGAGGTTTGATTGTGACTTTGAGAAGTTTTTTGAACACTCTCTCAGGGACTGAGTCTGATGTAAACAGCACCAAAGCCCTGAGAGGTTCATTAAATTCCTTGTGCTGTGTCTATGCTGCTGAGCTGGGCAAAGCTCCTGGCACAGAGGAACATCCTGGCAACCAAGAAGAGCTTCAAAACCACATTTCTGCTGAGGAGCAGCTCCTCTCCCAGCCCAGCAGGGCTGGGCACTGCTTGCAGCCACCTTGGGCACAGCACAGACACACAGCACAGCGGCACAGAAAGCTTCAATCAGTCGGGGCTGGGAAGGTGCTGAGAAGTGACTGGGGTAGTATTACTCCCAACCCTTGACACAGGAAGCCTCTGCCTGCAGGATAAGGCAGCTGCAGCTCCTGGAGTGATCTCCTAAAGCTGGAACATCCCAATGCCTACAGACCCTCTGAGTACATTCTCTGATTATCTCTTGTGCAGAGCAGCCAGGGGTACCCGGGGCTGTCCTGCAGAGCAGGGTCCTGCAGCCCAGGGCACTGTGCTGGGGCAGGGACTCTGCTGCCTGCCAGAGACAGCTCTCAGCCAGCCCTGGGAGCTGCCCACAGCACTGGGGGACAAGGTCTGGGTGGAAGAAGACAGACGGAAACACTAGGAAGTGTTCTTGTGTGGTGAGGATGCTGAATTTTCAGGGCTGTCCCAGCACAACATTTAACTCCAGAACATTTCCAAATAGATTTTGCAGGGAGCACCATGAGTTAGACGCTGCAGGAAAGGAAAAGTCATGCTTTTATAACCAGCTCCTCTTGGTTGCCTGGATGGGAATTTGCACACTGATATCCATCTCTCAGTTCAGGTTGCAAAAAATATTTTTTTCTCCTCTAAAATCACAATAATCCAGGCAGAAATCAGAACAGAGCCGCTTACAAGCAGCATAAGAGCTGCAATTCTAGTCTCATCAGGGTTGCTGTGACATTGCCAGCAGACCCTGCAGGGGCAGAGCTAGCCTTGGGAAGTACCCTGTGCTGGGAGGGGTCTGCTAGGCAGAGCTGAGCCCCCAGGGCTGGGCCGGGCTCTGGCAGCACTGGCACTGCCCAGCCCGGAGCACAGGAAAGCAGCTCCAGGCAGAAGAGCCCTGAGTGGGCACTGGGAGGAAAGTGCCATCAAGCTGGGCTGGGATATTTAAAGTCCTCTCCAAACCAAACTATTCCATACATACTTTTCTTACAGATCCTCATGCCAACACACAGAAAATGTCCAACAGCAGCTCCATCAGCCACTTCCTCCTGCTGCCATTGGCAGACACGCGGCAGCTGCAGCTCCTGCACTTCTGCCTCTTCCTGGGCATCTCCCTGGCTGCCCTCCTGGGAAATGGCCTCATCATCAGCGCCGTAGCCTGCAGCCACCACCTGCACACCCCCATGTTCTTCTTCCTGCTCAACCTGGCCCTCACTGACCTGGGCTGCATCTGCACCACTGTCCCCAAAGCCATGCACAATTCCCTCTGGGACACCAGGACCATCTCCTACTCAGGATGTGCTGCACAGATCTTTTTCTTTCTTTTCTCGATGTCAGCAGAGATTTCCCTCCTGACCATCATGAGCTACGACCGCTACATGTCCATCTGCAAACCCCTGCACTACGGGACCCTCCTGGGCAGCAGGACTTGTGCCCACATGGCAGCAGCTGCCTGGGCCAGTGGCTTTCTCACTGCTCTGCTGCACACAGCCAATACATTTTCCCTGCCCCTGTGCCATGGCAATGCCCTGGGCCAGTTCTTCTGCGAGGTCCCCCAGATCCTCAAGCTCTCCTGCTCACACTCCAACCTCAGGAAACGTGGGGCTTCTGTTTTCACTACCATTTTAGTATTTGGTTATTTTGTGTTGTTTTGCAGATCTTCAGGGCTGTGCTGAGGATCCCCTCTGAGCAGGGACGGCACAAAGCCTTTTCCACCTGCCTCCCTCACCTGGCTGTAGTCACCCTGCTTCTCAGCACAGGTATATTTACCTACCTGAAGCCCTCCTCCATCTCCTCCCCATCTCTGGACCTAGCACTCTCAGTTCTGTACTCGGTGGTGCCTCCAGCCCTGAACCCCCTCATCTACAGCCTGAGGAACCAGGAGCTCAGGGCTGCAGTGTGGAGATTGATGACTGGACAATTTCAGAAATATTAAACCGCTTGTGAATTTCTGCAAATCACTTGCAATAGAATCAACTTTGATATTTGCTCTTGGGTAAGGTTCTGGGGTTTTTTGTTGTTTTTATTTCCCCTTTGTTTCCGTTTTTAAATACTGTCCACAAAGAAATATCACTGTTTGTGCCTCGGCTTATTTTGCTTATTTTGCTTCTTTCCATCTTCCCTGTTGCCATAGCCTGTGACAATAAGGAACTCTGCTCAACATTGCTTGAAATGAAATGAGGGAACTCCAAAGTTTTCACCAAAGATGCCCATTTTGTTTCCTTCTCTGGAGCTGCAGCAGCAATGTCTGTGTGCAGAGCTGGGGCAGATCAGTGCTGGCACAGCAGCTGTGCCCAGCAGCAGCAGCAGTACTTGCTGTTGCCAGTGCTGCTCCCGTGCCACTGCCCCGCTGCCCTCCTGCCCCTCGTGTTGCTGCAGGGCCTGAGTGCTCTCGGGGTTGGGCACAGCCCTGGGGGTGGCAGTGCCGGGGCTGCAGCAGGGACAGGCCATGGGCACTGCTGGGGCAGCGCTGACGCCTCAGGCCAGGGCCTGGGGGCTCCAGGCTCCTTGGCCAGGCTCTCTCCACAGCACTTGGCCAGGCCAATGGTGAGCAGAGAAAACCCCCGTGAGCAGCCCCAGGCTGGCCGTGGGCAGGCTGGGGCAAACAGCATGGCTGGTGCTCTGCAAGGGCCCTGCAAGGAGACCCTGGCAAGGAGCAGCAGAGCAGGGCTGATCCATCCCCACTGCGCTGGACAGCCCAGGGCAGCGTCCCCAGCGTCCTCATGCACCTGCCAACAACATCCTCTGCAGCCCTGGCCTCTCCCAGCTCACACAGGTGCCGCATCCTTGCAGGCACAGCCACGGCAGCACTGGCTCAGGAGCCCCTGTTTGCACTGCACAGAGCAGGCGTCAGCACCCCATGGTGCTGCTGTGGGAGATGGAGCTGAGTGAGCACAAATGCCATCAGCCCTGGGGCCAGCAAGGGCTGGGGACGAAACCACTCAGGTTTGTCGTGG
Source organism: Luscinia luscinia (assembly GCA_034336685.1). Lineage (NCBI taxonomy): Eukaryota > Metazoa > Chordata > Aves > Passeriformes > Muscicapidae > Luscinia > Luscinia luscinia. The sequence goes on from JAKWBO010001646.1 coordinate 9,424, forward strand.
CCTCTGCAGTCAGCCAGAAAGTTTGTTCCCATGAGCTGTGAGTTTCCTGTCCCCACTGCAGACATATTTCTTTGCTTCACCTTTTATTTCTTTCCTCTGATTGCAGATTTCTTCCTCTTGCCAATCCCTATCCTCTCCCATTTCAGTTCTGAGCTGGCACCATGGGAACGTCCCTTGGGAGCAGGATCATCCTACAAGTGCTTCAGGAATTGTCTGCAGGCTCTGCAGTGCCTCGTGCTGCTCCTTGCCAGAGGCACCACAGGCCAGGGGCACATCTGGGCTGGTGTGTCTGGTGGGGCTCCCTGTTCTGGGCAGTGAGGAGGCTGGAGAGGCTCTGCAGGACTGACAGGATGGGCTTTGGGGCTGTGTGGAGAAGCTGAGGGACCTGGGCTGCTGGACCTTCTGAAGAGGAGGCCCAGGGCTCATCCTGCAACTGCTCCAGGGGTGGTTTCAGAGAATCACAGAATCAGCCAGGCTGGAAAAGACCTTGGAGATCATCAAGTCCAACCTGTGCCCTGACACCATCTTGTCTCCCTGAGCCTCCTCCAGGATAAACAACCCCAGCTCCCTCAGCCACTCCTCACAAGACTTGTGTTCCAGACCCCTCACCAGCCTTGCTGCCTTCTCTGGACACGCTCCAGCCCCTCCATGTCCTTCCTAAATTGGGAGCCCAGAACTGGACACAGCACTCGAGGTGTTGCCTAACCAGTGCTGAGTAAAGGGGAAGAATCACAGAATCACAGAATAATGAGGTTGGAAGAGACCTTTAAGATCATTGAATCCAATCTATGTCCTAACACCTCAACTCAGAGTCTGGACTATAGCACCAAGTGCCATGTCCAGCCTTTTCTTAAGCACATCCAGAGATGATGATTCCACCACCTCTCTGGGAAGAGCATTCCAGTACTTTATTATTTTTTTGGTGAAAAATTTTTTCCGAACATCCAACCTATACATTCCCTGACGTAGCTTGAGACTGTGTCCTCCGGTTCTGTCAGTTGCTGCCCAGTGGAAGAGACTGGAAGAGACCACTGCCCTGGTCCTGCTGGCCACACCATTCCTGATCCAGGCCAGGAGCCATTGGCCTTCTTGGCCACCTGGGCACACTGCTGGCTCATGTCCAGCCTGCTGTCCATCAGTGCCCCCAGGTCCCTTTCTGCCTGGCCACTGTCCAGACACTCTGTCCCCAGCCTGTAGCACTGCAGGGGTTGTTGCACCCAAAGTGAAGGACCCAGCTCTTGGTCTTGTTAAACCTCACCTTGTTGGATTTGGGCCCTGAATCCAGCCTGTCCAGGTCCCTCTGCAGAGCCCTCCAACCCTCCAGCAGATCAACACTCCCAGCCAACTTGGTGTCATCTGCAAATTTGCTGAAGGTCTGTAAGAGTCCGTCTAAAAGCCTCTCGTTTGTTCTGCCCAACGACCTTCGCCTGAGGTCTAAGAAGTCCCCTCAAACTGCAGCTGAAAGGCGCTGGCCACGGATGGGAGGACCGCCTAGTGATTGTTCCAGGTGGTGCTCATTGGACCAGGACTGGTCTCTCATGAGACTGGTTTTACCCAATAAGGCTCCCACAGGTGTGAGAACAATGGACTGGTCACAAGGACTGTTGCTGTGCCTGGAGCTTGCCGTAGTGCGCTGCCCTCGAGCAGGCGACCTGCTGTAGCGTCCTGTTTCCACCTGTTTCTTGGAGCAACGATCTCCACATACAATACTCCATAAATCTTCCCACCTTTTGGCCAGAAGCCACTCGCTTTGGAAAAGACTATAAAAACATCCTCGAAAAAAGACCCCCCGAGATCTCTCTGGACGGCAACGGACATCTATTGGCTGGCTCCACGAGGATCGTCTGCCCGTCTTGGTAGCTATAATCCCAACCCTCTCTCTCTCTCTCTCTCTCTCTTTTTTCTCTCTCTCTTTATTTCCTGTCCCTCTATCGCTATTTTGGTTGGCACTAAATAAAGTGCATCTTTTGCAAAAGTAAACTGGTTTTGTCCCCTGCTGTGTCTTTTGTGCTTTGAGATCCCTAAAAAGAACCTATCAGGACTCTGCACGTAGTGCGGACCCTGACAAGGTCCACTCAATGCCTTCATCCAGATCATCAATGCAGATAC
>JAKWBO010001647.1:0-11518 GCA_034336685.1 Luscinia luscinia
CACTTTTCTTCTAAAACCTCTCTACCATAGCAATATTCTCTGCTTCTTGAAAGCATACCATACACTCTTTCCACTATGCATAGCGAAGAGCACTGCAGTGCACCTAAAGCTAAAGCGAAAGTGTGCACAGCACACCACAGATCTCACTTTGCACTACACCTAGAAATGGCTTCTCTGCATCACTGATATCTAGCACAGAAATCTGCTGCGACGAATAACTATGTTGTAGCTAAGCTGGTTCTGGCATATCCTGCTTCATACCACTAGTCCCTGACAACCGGTATTCTGTGCAGAGCACCTCAGTGCAGTGTGGTTTCCTTAATGGCGGTTTGTAGCAAGAAGCGATTTCTGGCTGAGGGAGGTGAAGTGCCGTCTACCCCTCTCACAGAACACTCTGCTGGGAAGTTCTGCTACTGCCAAAACACGCCTGGCATGTGCACTTTTCTTCTAAAACCTCTCTACCATAGCAATATTCTCTGCTTCTTGAAAGCATACCATACACTCTTTCCACTATGCATAGCGAAGAGCACTGCAGTGCACCTAAAGCTAAAGCGAAAGTGTGCACAGCACACCACAGATCTCACTTTGCACTACACCTAGAAATGGCTTCTCTGCATCACTGATATCTAGCACAGAAATCTGCACTGACGAATAACTATGTTGTAGCTAAGCTGGTTCTGGCATATCCTGCTTCATACCACTAGTCCCTGACAACCGGTATTCTGTGCAGAGCACCTCAGTGCAGTGTGGTTTCCCTAATGGCGGTTTGTAGCAGAAGCGATTTCAGGCTGAGGGAGGTGAAGTGCCGTCTACCCCTCTCACAGAACACTCTGCTGGGAAGTTCTGCTACTGCCAAAACACGCCTGGCATGTGCACTTTTCTTCTAAAACCTCTCTACCATAGCAATATTCTCTGCTTCTTGAAAGCATACCATACACTCTTTCCACTATGCATAGCGAAGAGCACTGCAGTGCACCTAAAGCTAAAGCGAAAGTGTGCACAGCACACCACAGATCTCACTTTGCACTACACCTAGAAATGGCTTCTCTGCATCACTGATATCTAGCACAGAAATCTGCACGACGAATAACTATGTTGTAGCTAAGCTGGTTCTGGCATATCCTGCTTCATACCACTAGTCCCTGACAACCGGTATTCTGTGCAGAGCACCTCAGTGCAGTGTGGTTTCCTTAATGGCGGTTTGTAGCAAGAAGCGATTTCAGGCTGAGGGAGGTGAAGTGCCGTCTACCCCTCTCACAGAACACTCTGCTGGGAAGTTCTGCTACTGCCAAAACACGCCTGGCATGTGCACTTTTCTTCTAAAACCTCTCTACCATAGCAATATTCTCTGCTTCTTGAAAGCATACCATACACTCTTTCCACTATGCATAGCGAAGAGCACTGCAGTGCACCTAAAGCTAAAGCGAAGTGTGCACAGCACACCACAGATCTCACTTTGCACTACACCTAGAAATGGCTTCTCTGCATCACTGATATCTAGCACAGAAATCTGCACGACGAATAACTATGTTGTAGCTAAGCTGGTTCTGGCATATCCTGCTTCATACCACTAGTCCCTGACAACCGGTGTTCTGTGCAGAGCACCTCAGTGCAGTGTGGTTTCCTTAATGGCGGTTTGTAGCAAGAAGCGATTTCAGGCTGAGGGAGGTGAAGTGCCGTCTACCCCTCTCACAGAACACTCTGCTGGGAAGTTCTGCTACTGCCAAAACACGCCTGGCATGTGCACTTTTCTTCTAAAACCTCTCTACCATAGCAATATTCTCTGCTTCTTGAAAGCATACCATACACTCTTTCCACTATGCATAGCGAAGAGCACTGCAGTGCACCTAAAGCTAAAGCGAAAGTGTGCACAGCACACCACAGATCTCACTTTGCACTACACCTAGAAATGGCTTCTCTGCATCACTGATATCTAGCACAGAAATCTGCACGACGAATAACTATGTTGTAGCTATGCTGGTTCTGGCATATCCTGCTTCATACCACTAGTCCCTGACAACCGGTATTCTGTGCAGAGCACCTCAGTGCAGTGTGGTTTCCCTAATGGCGGTTTGTAGCAAGAAGCGATTTCAGGCTGAGGGAGGTGAAGTGCCGTCTACCCCTCTCACAGAACACTCTGCTGGGAAGTTCTGCTACTGCCAAAACACGCCTGGCATGTGCACTTTTCTTCTAAAACCTCTCTACCATAGCAATATTCTCTGCTTCTTGAAAGCATACCATACACTCTTTCCACTATGCATAGCGAAGAGCACTGCAGTGCACCTAAAGCTAAAGCGAAAGTGTGCACAGCACACCACAGATCTCACTTTGCACTACACCTAGAAATGGCTTCTCTGCATCACTGATATCTAGCACAGAAATCTGCACGACGAATAACTATGTTGTAGCTAAGCTGGTTCTGGCATATCCTGCTTCATACCACTAGTCCCTGACAACCGGTGTTCTGTGCAGAGCACCTCAGTGCAGTGTGGTTTCCTTAATGGCGGTTTGTAGCAAGAAGCGATTTCAGGCTGAGGAGGTGAAGTGCCGTCTACCCCTCTCACAGAACACTCTGCTGGGAAGTTCTGCTACTGCCAAAACACGCCTGGCATGTGCACTTTTCTTCTAAAACCTCTCTACCATAGCAATATTCTCTGCTTCTTGAAAGCATACCATACACTCTTTCCACTATGCATAGCGAAGAGCACTGCAGTGCACCTAAAGCTAAAGCGAAAGTGTGCACAGCACACCACAGATCTCACTTTGCACTACACCTAGAAATGGCTTCTCTGCATCACTGATATCTAGCACAGAAATCTGCACGACGAATAACTATGTTGTAGCTAAGCTGGTTCTGGCATATCCTGCTTCATACCACTAGTCCCTGACAACCGGTATTCTGTGCAGAGCACCTCAGTGCAGTGTGGTTTCCTTAATGGCGGTTTGTAGCAAGAAGCGATTTCAGGCTGAGGGAGGTGAAGTGCCGTCTACCCCTCTCACAGAACACTCTGCTGGGAAGTTCTGCTACTGCCAAAACACGCCTGGCATGTGCACTTTTCTTCTAAAACCTCTCTACCATAGCAATATTCTCTGCTTCTTGAAAGCATACCATACACTCTTTCCACTATGCATAGCGAAGAGCACTGCAGTGCACCTAAAGCTAAAGCGAAAGTGTGCACAGCACACCACAGATCTCACTTTGCACTACACCTAGAAATGGCTTCTCTGCATCACTGATATCTAGCACAGAAATCTGCACGACGAATAACTATGTTGTAGCTAAGCTGGTTCTGGCATATCCTGCTTCATACCACTAGTCCCTGACAACCGGTGTTCTGTGCAGAGCACCTCAGTGCAGTGTGGTTTCCTTAATGGCGGTTTGTAGCAAGAAGCGATTTCAGGCTGAGGGAGGTGAAGTGCCGTCTACCCCTCTCACAGAACACTCTGCTGGGAAGTTCTGCTACTGCCAAAACACGCCTGGCATGTGCACTTTTCTTCTAAAACCTCTCTACCATAGCAATATTCTCTGCTTCTTGAAAGCATACCATACACTCTTTCCACTATGCATAGCGAAGAGCACTGCAGTGCACCTAAAGCTAAAGCGAAAGTGTGCACAGCACACCACAGATCTCACTTTGCACTACACCTAGAAATAGGCTTCTCTGCATCACTGATATCTAGCACAGAAATCTGCACGACGAATAACTATGTTGTAGCTAAGCTGGTTCTGGCATATCCTGCTTCATACCACTAGTCCCTGACAACCGGTATTCTGTGCAGAGCACCTCAGTGCAGTGTGGTTTCCTTAATGGCGGTTTGTAGCAAGAAGCGATTTCAGGCTGAGGAGGTGAAGTGCCGTCTACCCCTCTCACAGAACACTCTGCTGGGAAGTTCTGCTACTGCCAAAACACGCCTGGCATGTGCACTTTTCTTCTAAAACCTCTCTACCATAGCAATATTCTCTGCTTCTTGAAAGCATACCATACACTCTTTCCACTATGCATAGCGAAGAGCACTGCAGTGCACCTAAAGCTAAAGCGAAAGTGTGCACAGCACACCACAGATCTCACTTTGCACTACACCTAGAAATGGCTTCTCTGCATCACTGATATCTAGCACAGAAATCTGCACGACGAATAACTATGTTGTAGCTAAGCTGGTTCTGGCATATCCTGCTTCATACCACTAGTCCCTGACAACCGGTATTCTGTGCAGAGCACCTCAGTGCAGTGTGGTTTCCTTAATGGCGGTTTGTAGCAAGAAGCGATTTCAGGCTGAGGAGGTGAAGTGCCGTCTACCCCTCTCACAGAACACTCTGCTGGGAAGTTCTGCTACTGCCAAAACACGCCTGGCATGTGCACTTTTCTTCTAAAACCTCTCTACCATAGCAATATTCTCTGCTTCTTGAAAGCATACCATACACTCTTTCCACTATGCATAGCGAAGAGCACTGCAGTGCACCTAAAGCTAAAGCGAAAGTGTGCACAGCACACCACAGATCTCACTTTGCACTACACCTAGAAATGGCTTCTCTGCATCACTGATATCTAGCACAGAAATCTGCACGACGAATAACTATGTTGTAGCTAAGCTGGTTCTGGCATATCCTGCTTCATACCACTAGTCCCTGACAACCGGTGTTCTGTGCAGAGCACCTCAGTGCAGTGTGGTTTCCTTAATGGCGGTTTGTAGCAAGAAGCGATTTCAGGCTGAGGAGGTGAAGTGCCGTCTACCCCTCTCACAGAACACTCTGCTGGGAAGTTCTGCTACTGCCAAAACACGCCTGGCATGTGCACTTTTCTTCTAAAACCTCTCTACCATAGCAATATTCTCTGCTTCTTGAAAGCATACCATACACTCTTTCCACTATGCATAGCGAAGAGCACTGCAGTGCACCTAAAGCTAAAGCGAAAGTGTGCACAGCACACCACAGATCTCACTTTGCACTACACCTAGAAATGGCTTCTCTGCATCACTGATATCTAGCACAGAAATCTGCACGACGAATAACTATGTTGTAGCTAAGCTGGTTCTGGCATATCCTGCTTCATACCACTAGTCCCTGACAACCGGTATTCTGTGCAGAGCACCTCAGTGCAGTGTGGTTTCCTTAATGGCGGTTTGTAGCAAGAAGCGATTTCAGGCTGAGGGAGGTGAAGTGCCGTCTACCCCTCTCACAGAACACTCTGCTGGGAAGTTCTGCTACTGCCAAAACACGCCTGGCATGTGCACTTTTCTTCTAAAACCTCTCTACCATAGCAATATTCTCTGCTTCTTGAAAGCATACCATACACTCTTTCCACTATGCATAGCGAAGAGCACTGCAGTGCACCTAAAGCTAAAGCGAAAGTGTGCACAGCACACCACAGATCTCACTTTGCACTACACCTAGAAATGGCTTCTCTGCATCACTGATATCTAGCACAGAAATCTGCACGACGAATAACTATGTTGTAGCTAAGCTGGTTCTGGCATATCCTGCTTCATACCACTAGTCCCTGACAACCGGTATTCTGTGCAGAGCACCTCAGTGCAGTGTGGTTTCCTTAATGGCGGTTTGTAGCAAGAAGCGATTTCAGGCTGAGGAGGTGAAGTGCCGTCTACCCCTCTCACAGAACACTCTGCTGGGAAGTTCTGCTACTGCCAAAACACGCCTGGCATGTGCACTTTTCTTCTAAAACCTCTCTACCATAGCAATATTCTCTGCTTCTTGAAAGCATACCATACACTCTTTCCACTATGCATAGCGAAGAGCACTGCAGTGCACCTAAAGCTAAAGCGAAAGTGTGCACAGCACACCACAGATCTCACTTTGCACTACACCTAGAAATGGCTTCTCTGCATCACTGATATCTAGCACAGAAATCTGCACGACGAATAACTATGTTGTAGCTAAGCTGGTTCTGGCATATCCTGCTTCATACCACTAGTCCCTGACAACCGGTATTCTGTGCAGAGCACCTCAGTGCAGTGTGGTTTCCTTAATGGCGGTTTGTAGCAAGAAGCGATTTCAGGCTGAGGAGGTGAAGTGCCGTCTACCCCTCTCACAGAACACTCTGCTGGGAAGTTCTGCTACTGCCAAAACACGCCTGGCATGTGCACTTTTCTTCTAAAACCTCTCTACCATAGCAATATTCTCTGCTTCTTGAAAGCATACCATACACTCTTTCCACTATGCATAGCGAAGAGCACTGCAGTGCACCTAAAGCTAAAGCGAAAGTGTGCACAGCACACCACAGATCTCACTTTGCACTACACCTAGAAATGGCTTCTCTGCATCACTGATATCTAGCACAGAAATCTGCACGACGAATAACTATGTTGTAGCTAAGCTGGTTCTGGCATATCCTGCTTCATACCACTAGTCCCTGACAACCGGTATTCTGTGCAGAGCACCTCAGTGCAGTGTGGTTTCCTTAATGGCGGTTTGTAGCAAGAAGCGATTTCAGGCTGAGGGAGGTGAAGTGCCGTCTACCCCTCTCACAGAACACTCTGCTGGGAAGTTCTGCTACTGCCAAAACACGCCTGGCATGTGCACTTTTCTTCTAAAACCTCTCTACCATAGCAATATTCTCTGCTTCTTGAAAGCATACCATACACTCTTTCCACTATGCATAGCGAAGAGCACTGCAGTGCACCTAAAGCTAAAGCGAAAGTGTGCACAGCACACCACAGATCTCACTTTGCACTACACCTAGAAATGGCTTCTCTGCATCACTGATATCTAGCACAGAAATCTGCACGACGAATAACTATGTTGTAGCTAAGCTGGTTCTGGCATATCCTGCTTCATACCACTAGTCCCTGACAACCGGTATTCTGTGCAGAGCACCTCAGTGCAGTGTGGTTTCCTTAATGGCGGTTTGTAGCAAGAAGCGATTTCAGGCTGAGGAGGTGAAGTGCCGTCTACCCCTCTCACAGAACACTCTGCTGGGAAGTTCTGCTACTGCCAAAACACGCCTGGCATGTGCACTTTTCTTCTAAAACCTCTCTACCATAGCAATATTCTCTGCTTCTTGAAAGCATACCATACACTCTTTCCACTATGCATAGCGAAGAGCACTGCAGTGCACCTAAAGCTAAAGCGAAAGTGTGCACAGCACACCACAGATCTCACTTTGCACTACACCTAGAAATGGCTTCTCTGCATCACTGATATCTAGCACAGAAATCTGCACGACGAATAACTATGTTGTAGCTAAGCTGGTTCTGGCATATCCTGCTTCATACCACTAGTCCCTGACAACCGGTATTCTGTGCAGAGCACCTCAGTGCAGTGTGGTTTCCTTAATGGCGGTTTGTAGCAAGAAGCGATTTCAGGCTGAGGGAGGTGAAGTGCCGTCTACCCCTCTCACAGAACACTCTGCTGGGAAGTTCTGCTACTGCCAAAACACGCCTGGCATGTGCACTTTTCTTCTAAAACCTCTCTACCATAGCAATATTCTCTGCTTCTTGAAAGCATACCATACACTCTTTCCACTATGCATAGCGAAGAGCACTGCAGTGCACCTAAAGCTAAAGCGAAAGTGTGCACAGCACACCACAGATCTCACTTTGCACTACACCTAGAAATGGCTTCTCTGCATCACTGATATCTAGCACAGAAATCTGCACGACGAATAACTATGTTGTAGCTAAGCTGGTTCTGGCATATCCTGCTTCATACCACTAGTCCCTGACAACCGGTATTCTGTGCAGAGCACCTCAGTGCAGTGTGGTTTCCTTAATGGCGGTTTGTAGCAAGAAGCGATTTCAGGCTGAGGGAGGTGAAGTGCCGTCTACCCCTCTCACAGAACACTCTGCTGGGAAGTTCTGCTACTGCCAAAACACGCCTGGCATGTGCACTTTTCTTCTAAAACCTCTCTACCATAGCAATATTCTCTGCTTCTTGAAAGCATACCATACACTCTTTCCACTATGCATAGCGAAGAGCACTGCAGTGCACCTAAAGCTAAAGCGAAAGTGTGCACAGCACACCACAGATCTCACTTTGCACTACACCTAGAAATGGCTTCTCTGCATCACTGATATCTAGCACAGAAATCTGCACGACGAATAACTATGTTGTAGCTAAGCTGGTTCTGGCATATCCTGCTTCATACCACTAGTCCCTGACAACCGGTATTCTGTGCAGAGCACCTCAGTGCAGTGTGGTTTCCTTAATGGCGGTTTGTAGCAAGAAGCGATTTCAGGCTGAGGGAGGTGAAGTGCCGTCTACCCCTCTCACAGAACACTCTGCTGGGAAGTTCTGCTACTGCCAAAACACGCCTGGCATGTGCACTTTTCTTCTAAAACCTCTCTACCATAGCAATATTCTCTGCTTCTTGAAAGCATACCATACACTCTTTCCACTATGCATAGCGAAGAGCACTGCAGTGCACCTAAAGCTAAAGCGAAAGTGTGCACAGCACACCACAGATCTCACTTTGCACTACACCTAGAAATGGCTTCTCTGCATCACTGATATCTAGCACAGAAATCTGCACGACGAATAACTATGTTGTAGCTAAGCTGGTTCTGGCATATCCTGCTTCATACCACTAGTCCCTGACAACCGGTATTCTGTGCAGAGCACCTCAGTGCAGTGTGGTTTCCTTAATGGCGGTTTGTAGCAAGAAGCGATTTCTGGCTGAGGGAGGTGAAGTGCCGTCTACCCCTCTCACAGAACACTCTGCTGGGAAGTTCTGCTACTGCCAAAACACGCCTGGCATGTGCACTTTTCTTCTAAAACCTCTCTACCATAGCAATATTCTCTGCTTCTTGAAAGCATACCATACACTCTTTCCACTATGCATAGCGAAGAGCACTGCAGTGCACCTAAAGCTAAAGCGAAAGTGTGCACAGCACACCACAGATCTCACTTTGCACTACACCTAGAAATGGCTTCTCTGCATCACTGATATCTAGCACAGAAATCTGCACGACGAATAACTATGTTGTAGCTAAGCTGGTTCTGGCATATCCTGCTTCATACCACTAGTCCCTGACAACCGGTATTCTGTGCAGAGCACCTCAGTGCAGTGTGGTTTCCTTAATGGCGGTTTGTAGCAAGAAGCGATTTCAGGCTGAGGAGGTGAAGTGCCGTCTACCCCTCTCACAGAACACTCTGCTGGGAAGTTCTGCTACTGCCAAAACACGCCTGGCATGTGCACTTTTCTTCTAAAACCTCTCTACCATAGCAATATTCTCTGCTTCTTGAAAGCATACCATACACTCTTTCCACTATGCATAGCGAAGAGCACTGCAGTGCACCTAAAGCTAAAGCGAAAGTGTGCACAGCACACCACAGATCTCACTTTGCACTACACCTAGAAATGGCTTCTCTGCATCACTGATATCTAGCACAGAAATCTGCACGACGAATAACTATGTTGTAGCTAAGCTGGTTCTGGCATATCCTGCTTCATACCACTAGTCCCTGACAACCGGTATTCTGTGCAGAGCACCTCAGTGCAGTGTGGTTTCCTTAATGGCGGTTTGTAGCAAGAAGCGATTTCAGGCTGAGGGAGGTGAAGTGCCGTCTACCCCTCTCACAGAACACTCTGCTGGGAAGTTCTGCTACTGCCAAAACACGCCTGGCATGTGCACTTTTCTTCTAAAACCTCTCTACCATAGCAATATTCTCTGCTTCTTGAAAGCATACCATACACTCTTTCCACTATGCATAGCGAAGAGCACTGCAGTGCACCTAAAGCTAAAGCGAAAGTGTGCACAGCACACCACAGATCTCACTTTGCACTACACCTAGAAATGGCTTCTCTGCATCACTGATATCTAGCACAGAAATCTGCACGACGAATAACTATGTTGTAGCTAAGCTGGTTCTGGCATATCCTGCTTCATACCACTAGTCCCTGACAACCGGTATTCTGTGCAGAGCACCTCAGTGCAGTGTGGTTTCCTTAATGGCGGTTTGTAGCAAGAAGCGATTTCAGGCTGAGGGAGGTGAAGTGCCGTCTACCCCTCTCACAGAACACTCTGCTGGGAAGTTCTGCTACTGCCAAAACACGCCTGGCATGTGCACTTTTCTTCTAAAACCTCTCTACCATAGCAATATTCTCTGCTTCTTGAAAGCATACCATACACTCTTTCCACTATGCATAGCGAAGAGCACTGCAGTGCACCTAAAGCTAAAGCGAAAGTGTGCACAGCACACCACAGATCTCACTTTGCACTACACCTAGAAATGGCTTCTCTGCATCACTGATATCTAGCACAGAAATCTGCACGACGAATAACTATGTTGTAGCTAAGCTGGTTCTGGCATATCCTGCTTCATACCACTAGTCCCTGACAACCGGTATTCTGTGCAGAGCACCTCAGTGCAGTGTGGTTTCCTTAATGGCGGTTTGTAGCAAGAAGCGATTTCAGGCTGAGGGAGGTGAAGTGCCGTCTACCCCTCTCACAGAACACTCTGCTGGGAAGTTCTGCTACTGCCAAAACACGCCTGGCATGTGCACTTTTCTTCTAAAACCTCTCTACCATAGCAATATTCTCTGCTTCTTGAAAGCATACCATACACTCTTTCCACTATGCATAGCGAAGAGCACTGCAGTGCACCTAAAGCTAAAGCGAAAGTGTGCACAGCACACCACAGATCTCACTTTGCACTACACCTAGAAATGGCTTCTCTGCATCACTGATATCTAGCACAGAAATCTGCACGACGAATAACTATGTTGTAGCTAAGCTGGTTCTGGCATATCCTGCTTCATACCACTAGTCCCTGACAACCGGTATTCTGTGCAGAGCACCTCAGTGCAGTGTGGTTTCCTTAATGGCGGTTTGTAGCAAGAAGCGATTTCTGGCTGAGGGAGGTGAAGTGCCGTCTACCCCTCTCACAGAACACTCTGCTGGGAAGTTCTGCTACTGCCAAAACACGCCTGGCATGTGCACTTTTCTTCTAAAACCTCTCTACCATAGCAATATTCTCTGCTTCTTGAAAGCATACCATACACTCTTTCCACTATGCATAGCGAAGAGCACTGCAGTGCACCTAAAGCTAAAGCGAAAGTGTGCACAGCACACCACAGATCTCACTTTGCACTACACCTAGAAATGGCTTCTCTGCATCACTGATATCTAGCACAGAAATCTGCACGACGAATAACTATGTTGTAGCTAAGCTGGTTCTGGCATATCCTGCTTCATACCACTAGTCCCTGACAACCGGTATTCTGTGCAGAGCACCTCAGTGCAGTGTGGTTTCCTTAATGGCGGTTTGTAGCAAGAAGCGATTTCAGGCTGAGGGAGGTGAAGTGCCGTCTACCCCTCTCACAGAACACTCTGCTGGGAAGTTCTGCTACTGCCAAAACACGCCTGGCATGTGCACTTTTCTTCTAAAACCTCTCTACCATAGCAATATTCTCTGCTTCTTGAAAGCATACCATACACTCTTTCCACTATGCATAGCGAAGAGCACTGCAGTGCACCTAAAGCTAAAGCGAAAGTGTGCACAGCACACCACAGATCTCACTTTGCACTACACCTAGAAATGACTTCTCTGCATCACTGATAT
>JAKWBO010001648.1:0-11516 GCA_034336685.1 Luscinia luscinia
GCTGCTTCTGCCCCCCACTTTGCTTAGGCTGCTTCGCTTTATTTTTCCTTCCCTATTAGCTAGCAATACCACGTGAACCTGATCCTGGACGACCTGGAACATCAAGAAACGCCGGGCGCCTGCTCGTGAAAAGAAATACGCGTTTCTGCCCTCCCCGGCACCGGAGACGTCCTGAGGCTGTACATCCACTCGAACGGGTGAAGTTTGCTGCGTCACCCGTGGCTGTTTTTTTCTTGCGTTGGGGCGAGATTTTTCTGTGCGTTTGCTAAATAAACAAGTGCTTTCGACTTTTTCTCTGAGGAAAATCTTCCCGAAGCCGGTGGTGGGAGGGGGAAAGTTTTGGAGGGTTTGTTGCTTAAGGGGCTCCTTTTGGATATTCTTCCCCTAATTTGCCCTTCACCAAGACATGCCTGTATCTGCCCTCACCCCGGGGCGATGCTTTGCCGTTGTCCACCTTTCTTGCCCCCGGGGCAAAGTTCTGTCGGGGTCCGACGTCCTTGGCCCCGGGGGGATGCTCTGACGGGGTCCATCGTCCTCGCCCCCAGGGCGATGATCAGTCGGGGTCCGTCATCCTCGCCCTGGGGGGATGCCCTGTCGGGGTCCGTCATCATCGCACCCGGAAGGATCATCTGTCCGTGTCCATCGTCCTCACCCCCGGGGAAATGTTCTGTCGGGGTCCCTCGCCCTCGTCTTGGGGCGATGCACTGTCAGGGTCCGTCGCCCTCGTCTCGGGGCAATGCTCTTTTAGGGTCTGTCGTCCTCGCCCCCAGGGCAATACCCTTTCAGGTTCCGTTGTCCTCGCCCCCGGGGCGATCGTCAGTATGGATACGTCGTCTTCACCCCAGTGGGATGCTCTGTCGGGGTCCATCATCCTTGCCCCTGGGAGGATGATCTTTCGGCGTCCGTCACCCCCGTCCCAGGGGCGGATGTTCTGTCGGAGTCCGTCGTCCTCGCCATGGGGGGATGATCTGTCGGGGTCCTTCGTCCTTGCCCCCGGGAGGATGCCTTTTCGGCATCCATCGCCCACGTCCTGGGGAGATGATTTTTCAGGGACCGTCGCCCTCGCACCGGTGGGATGATCTGTCGGCGTCCGTCGTCTTCGCTGTCGGGGCGGTCCTCTGTCGAGGTCCATCGTCCTCGCCCCGGGGGGATGGCCTGCCGGGGTCCGTCGTCATCGCACCCGGGAGGATCATGTTTTGGTTTCAATCGTCCTTGCCGCCGGTGCGATGCTCTGTCGGGGTCCCTCGTCCTCGCCCCGGGAAGATGATCTGTAAGGGTCCGCGCCTTCGTCTTGTGGAGAACGTCAGTAGGGATCTGTCGTCCTCACCCCCGGGGGGATGCTCTGTCAGGGTCCGTCGTCCTCGTCTCTTGGGGGAATGCTCTGTCAGGGTCCGTCGTTCTCGCCCCTAGGGCGATGCTCTGTCGAGGTCCATCGTCCTCGCCCCGGGGGTATGCTCTGTTGTGCTCCGTCTTCCTCGCCCCCAGGGTGATGCTCTGTCGGGGTCCCTCATCCTCTCACTATTGGGATGCTCTATCTGGGTTCACCATCCTCGCCCCCGGGAGGATGATCTGTCGGGGTCCGTCATCCTCACACCGTGGGGATTCTGTGTTGGGGTCCGTTGTCCTTGTCCCAGGAGTGATGCTATGTCGCGGTCCCTCGCCCTCGGGAGGATGCTCTGTCAGGGTCCGTTGTTCTCATCCCCAGGGAGATGCTCTGTCGAAGTCCGTCATCGTCGCCCCGGGAGGATGCCCTGTTGGGGTCTTTCGTCTTCGCACCTGGGAGGATCATCTGTCGGTGTCCGGCTTCCTCGCCCCTGGGGGCATGATTTTTCGTGGTCCCTCGTCATCGCCCCCGGGGCAATGCAATTACGAAGTCCGTCGTCCTCGCCCCTGAGGGCATGATCTGTCAAGGTCCCTCGTCGTCGTCCCGGGGGCAATACAGTTTTGGAGTCGGTCGTCCTCGGCCCCGGGGCGATGGTCAGTAGAGATACGTCATCCTCACCCCAGTGGGATGATATGTCGGGGTTTGTCGTCCTCGCCCCAGGGAGGATGATCTTTCGGCGTCCGTCGAACTCGTACCGAGGAGATGCTCTGTCAGGGTCCGTTGTCCTCGCACTGGGGGGATGATCGGTAAGGGTCCATCGTCCTCGCCCCCTGGGCGATGCACTGTTGAGGTCCATCGTCCTCGCCTTGGGGGGATGCCCTGTTGGGGTCCCTCGTCCTCGCCCCTGGGGCAATAAATTTCGGAGTCCATTGTCCTCATCCCTGGGGTGATGATCAGTAGGGATATGTCGTCCTCACCCCAGGGGGAGTGTGTTGGTTTCACGTGGTAAGGGGGATGGGTGGTTTCACCTCAGGGATGGCTCCATCAGGTGGGGAGTGGGAGGCACTCTCCCGTCTCTGGGAGCTTTCCCTGTGAGCTGCTGGCACCAATCAGAGAGCTGATTTGGTGATGAACAGCTCGGAAAACCAAGGAAAAAGTTTTTTTCTTTCACAAATCACAATTGCATCGAGTTCATTGCCTCTTTCGGTTCCCGGCCTCCGGATAAGTCGGAGGCTCTTGCTGGGGGCTCCGGCCCGGCTCCGGGCTCGGTCTGAGGTCTGGCCTGGCACCCCGGCTCTGCGGGGGGCCTGGCTCGGAACCCCAGCCCCAGGCTCGGCAGAGGGAAGCCCGGGCCAGCCCGGCCCGGCACCGGCTCTGCAGGGAGCCCCTGGCTTGGGGGCCCCCGGGCTCCGCATGGCCCCAGCACCAGCCGCATGGTCCCAGCACCAGCCACATGGCCCCGGCCCTGCCGCCAAGCTCGGCTCGCCTTTCCACATGGCAGAGAAAGAACTTTAGCTGCCCACGTTTGTTTCTTTGTAATCTGGATACAATTGTAACTTCTTTGTGCCTGGATGGAGTCCTGGACCTCCTGAGTTCTACTGAATGAGAGGAGATGAAGCGTGGAGACTACAGAGGTCAGCGGGATGAAGACAAAGTTCCTGGTGTGAAGACATTGAAAAGATGCAAGTAGCTGAAAACCTTTTTTGTGGGCTGTGGGGATTGTGACTTCACTAAAGTTCCTTTAAACTGTGGAAAATACATGGGGGGGTTGAAATATTTGAGAAAAGAATCCTTTGCCCCG
The DNA here is from genome assembly GCA_034336685.1 of Luscinia luscinia. Taxonomy (NCBI): domain Eukaryota; kingdom Metazoa; phylum Chordata; class Aves; order Passeriformes; family Muscicapidae; genus Luscinia; species Luscinia luscinia. Next base: position 3,126 of record JAKWBO010001648.1, read on the forward strand.
AGGGAATGGGGTCTCTGTTCTGGAACTGGAATATGAACAGAGACATTTGATAGAGAAGCCAATGAAGAGAATTCTGTGTTTTTGCAGCCTGCCTTTAGAGGTGGTACCCCATGTGTGCATCGTAACCCATAACACGGCTCTGGAAGGACTGTGTAAATGGGAGGAAAATTCATAGTCCTGTGATTCTCGGGTGGACGCAGAGTGTGAAGGTGAAGACACCCCCTAAGCCATAACCAGAAAAGGGACTTTTCTCTCTGAAGTAAACTGAACTGATTATATGAGTGTATAACTGACTGAAGTGCTCTCTCTGTATGTATGTTGGTAAGAAATGTAGAATGAAGGGGAGGAGGGAACAATCTAGGAATTTTATCCTGAATTCTAATTCTCTTTTTTTTGTATTATTAATAAATTTCTTCTTGTACTTTTTCAAGTTTTGAGCCTGCCTTGTCTCTACTCCAGGGTCCTGTCTCAAAAAGAAATTAAATATATTAATGCTGGCAAACCCAAGCCACACCGTGACAGGGAGGCTCTGTTGGGGTCCCTCGTCCTCGCCCCCAGGAGGATGATCTTTCGGCATCCGTCGCTCTCGTCCCGGGGAGATGCTCTGTCGGGGTCCGTCGTCCTCGCACCAAGGAGATGATTGGTCAGGGTCTGTCGTCCTCGCCTTCGGGGCGATTCTCTGTCAAGGTCAAAAGCCCTCGCCCTGGGGAGATGCCCTGTCGGGGTCTTTCGTCATCGCACCCAGGAGGATCATGTGTCGGTGTCTGTCGTCCTCGCCCCCGGGGCGATGATCTTTCAAGGTCCCTAGTTCTCCTCCCCGGGGCGATGCTCTGTCAGGGTCCCTCGTCCTCGCCCCAGGAAGATGATCTGTCGGGGTCCATTACCCTCACCTTGGGACGATGCTCTGCTGGAGTTCGTCGTCCTCGCACCAGGTGGATGCTCTGTCAGGGTCCGATGTTCTCAGCCCTGGGGCAATGCGCTGTCGGCGTCCGTCGTCCTTGCCCATGGGGAGATGCCCTGTCGGGGTCTGTCGTCATCGCACCTGGGGCGATGATCTGTCAGGGTCCTTTGCGCTCCTCCCGGAGGGATGCTGTGTAGCGATCCGTCATCCTCTCCCCCGGGAGACGCTCTGTCGGGGTCCATCATCCTCATCTTCCAGGTGGATGCTCTGTCGGGGTCCATCGTCCTCGCCCCAGGGGGCATCATCTGTCTCGGTCCCTCGTCCTCGGCCCCGGGGCAATAGACTTTTGGAGTCCCTCGTCCTTGCACCCGGGAGGATGATCTTTCGGCATTAGTCACCCTCGTCCCGGGGAGATGCCCTGTCGGGGTCCGTCATCATCGCACCCGTGAGGATCATTTGTCGGTGTCCGTCTTCCTCACCCCCAGGGCAATGCTCTGTCGGGGTCCCTCGTCCTCGCCCTCGGGGAGATGCTCTGTCAGGGTCCATCACCCTCATCCTGGGGCAATACTCTTTCAGAGTCCGTCGTCCTCGCCCCCGGGGCGATGGTCAGTAGGGATATGTCGTCCTCGCCCCAGTGGGATGCTCTACTGGGGTCCCTCGTTTTTGCACCCGGGAGGATGATCTTTCAGCATTCGTCGCCCTCGTCCCAAGGGATGTTCTATTGGGGTCCACCGTCTTCACAGCAGAGGGATGCCCTGTCGGGTTCCGTCATCCTCACCCCCAGGGGGATGATCTGTCGTGGTCCGTCTTCCTCGCCCCTGGAGTGATGCTCTGTCGGGGTCCTTCATCCTCTCACCGCTGGGATGCTCTATCTGGGTCCACCGTCATCGCCCCGGGAGGATGATCTTTCGGCGTCCGTCGCCCTCATCCCGGGACGATGATCTGTCGGGGTCCGTCGTCCTCGCCCCGGGGGGATTCTGTGTTGGGGTCCGTCGTCCTTGTCCCGGGAGTGATGCTCTGTCACGGTCCCTCGTCCTCGCCCTCGGGAGGATGCTCTGTCAGGGTTTGTCGTCCTCGCCCCTCGGGAGATGCTTTGTCGAAGTTCGTCATTGTCGCCCCGGGAGGATGTCCTGTCGGGGTCTTTCATCTTCGCACCCGGGAGGATCATCTGTCAGTGTCCATCGTTTTCGTCCCCAGGGACATGATCTGTTGGGGTCCCTCGTCCTCTCCCCAAAGGCAATACACTTTCGGAGTCCTTCTTCCGCGGCCCCAGGGCGGTGGTCAGTCGGGATTCATCGTCCTCGCCCCAGGAGAGATGATCTGTCAGGGTCCGTTGTCCTCGCTCCAGTGTGATCCTCTGTCATGGTCCCTCGTCCTCGCCCCAGGGAGGATGCTCTGTCGGGGTCCGTCATCCTTACCAAAGGGGCAATGCTCTCTCGGGGTCCGACGTCCTCGCCTTGGGGGGATCATCTCTCGGCGTCCGTCGCCCTCGTCCCGGGGCGATGCTGTCGGGGTTCCTCCATCTCTCCTTGAGGGGATTCTTTGTCGGCGTTCGTCGCCGTCGTCCTGGAGGGATCATCTGTCAGGGTCCGTCGTCCTTGCCCCAGAGGGATGATCTGTCGGGGTCCCTCGTCCTCCCCCAGGGGGGATGTTCTCTCAGGGTCACTCGTCCTTGCCCCCAGGGGATTTTCTCTCGGGGTTCGTCGTTCTCGCCCCGAGGGGATGCACTGTCGCTGTCTCTCGTCCTGGCCTCCGGGATGATGATCTTCCGGCATCCGTCACCTTCGTCCCGGGGCAATGATCTGACGATGTTCAACATCCTCGAACCGGGAGGATGCTCTGTCAGGGTCTGTCGTCCTCGCCCCCGAGGCGATGCTCTGTCCGGGTCCGTCATCCTCGCCACCTCTACGATGTTCTTTCGGCGTCCGTCGCCCTCGTCCCAGGGTGATGTTCTGTCAGAATCCCTCCTCGTCTCCTTGGGGGGATATTCTGTCAGGGTGCGTTGCAGTCGTCCCAGGGGATCATCTGTCAGGTCCGTCGTCCTTGCCCCAGGGGGGATGCTCTGTCAGGTTCTGTTGTCTTCGCCCCGTGTCCATCGTCCTGGCCGAGGGGGGGGATGCACAGTCAGTGTCCACCCTCCTCACCCCAATGAGAGGACCGGGGAGCAGGGTTTCGCCATCGTTACCCTGCGTGGAAATATGTGTGTAGGGCGGGGCGTGTCAGGTACCGCGGTCTTCCTCCACCATGGATGGGGGCCGGGTGATATGTGCTCATTGCAGTGTAGGCTCCAGGGGTCTCCGTGGAGCAGAGTCATGAGTGGGGTCTCCGTGCCCTTCCGTTGCCGGGCAGACGGCGAGGAGCGGATCTCCTCCCGCTCCGTGGGTCTCCTCCCGGTGCGCTGCTCGGGGCTCGTCTCCCAGGGACCCCTCCTCCTCTTTCCGCCGCCGTCTCTGCTGAGGACCCGAGCCAGCGGGGCTCTTTATATACCCAGACCAAGCCCCGCCCCTTTCAGGCACAGCCAATAGGAGCCCAGAAACAAGCGTGGGGGCGGAGCACCCAGCGTTGCTCATTGTGATGACACAAAGAGGAGGCGTGGCCACAGCGTGACCGAGCGTTCTGATTGGTCGGAAGGAGAAAGAGCAGAAAAGGGGCGTGGCTCGGGCCCGGGGTGGGAGGGGCAGGTGTGAGGGGAGTGTGGGGGCAAGGCCAAGGTTCACACCGGGATTTTGGGAGCAGCTTCGCGCTCTCCCGGTCCCTCCACAGCTCTCCTGGGCCCCTTCCGGCACTGCAAGAAGCAGAGGAAGGGGTCTCTGGGCGTCCCAGCCCCATTCCAGGAGTCGACAAGTGTCGACAGCATGACGAGAACTTGCAACACTTATGGCTACAAGGTCTTTTCAGGATTTATTCACCAATAACACACTGCCCACAAAAGATATTTGTGTTTTTCATTCAATACTAAAGTTTTTTCTAATTGCAGTGTGAACTTTCTTAGCCAATCCTGTTCTGGCACACAGACCTATTCTATAGCTTTTTGTCTCATCTGCGACTAATTTTATTCTTTTTTATCATAAAATCTACAGCTAAACTTTTCTCATCTAAATACATCTCTGCTTTAATCTACATTTTTGCTTCTAGCACCTTAGTTGGAAGCATTTCCTGAGGCCTCCGGTCAAATCCTGTGTTCTTTTCTAGACTTTGATTGACAGGCCCAATGTCGAGAGAATTCCTTGCATTTTGAATTCCAACAGAATCTCATAGACCCGAGGCTCTCTTGTGACACAGTAGGGCCTGGTGGAACCAAGGGCAGCGTTGTGACAGCCCAGAACCTCACGGAACCGAGCGTCCATCATGACACAGCTGTGCTTGGGAAAGGAAATCTCACTGCCAGAGCATTTCTGGCTGACAAAAGTTTGATTTGGGCCAGTTTTATCTGGGCCAACACCCAGGGATGCTCGAGGGTCTCCATCCCTCTGGGCCTGGGAAATGCTCGAGGGGGCCGGGGTTTTTCTGTCCCTCTCCCTTGGGGGTGGGGTCTTCATCCCTCTGGGGACACCGCTGGGTCTCTGTCTTTTTCACGCTGGGATGAGCGCCCTGAGCATCCCCCGGTGTGACACGGCCAGAGACCCCCAGCCCTGAGCATCCCCCGGTGTGACATGACCGGAGGCCCCCCAGCCTCGCCATGCCCCAGTGTGACACAGCCAGAGACCTCTAGCCCTGCCATTCCCTTCAGGAGAGGCATGAAACCCCCAGGAATGCCCAGGGAGGAGGGGGACGGAGACATCCCTGGGCCCCCCACACTCCCTGCCCGGCTGAGGGTCTCCGTCCTCCTCTTCCTGGGGCGGGGGAGGCTTGGAGCTTGGTTTGGTTGGCGAGGGACTCGTTGCAAGAGTAAAGACCAGGCACAGCACTTGATGTGATTTTTGCCAATTTTATTTTGGCCTTAGCATTTTTGAACCAGGGCAATGGCCAGACCCCTCCAATTTGGGGGGCCGGCGTGGTCCCTTGCTGCCCCGGTTCTTGTCTGTCCTTAGCTTTGTTGAGGCGGCGTGGTGTCCGACCCCGTCCGATTTTGGGAGGCCGCTGTGCTCTCCATCCACCTTACCTTTGGCAGGCTGTGCTGTCTTTGTTACCTTTTGGCGGGGAGGGGAAAGCGCTGTCTGTGTGCGTCATACTTGCCCCCGGGGGGAGGCTCACCCCCTGTCCTGGGGTGACGTTGCAGTGCTTTATATCCACAATCGTGTGCTGCTCATGCCTGGAGGGTTTGTTTTGTCTAACTAGACAGCGCCCCTCCCCATCGGTGAGCTGCTGCCGCTGTGCTGCTTGCAAGCTGCTGCCCCCTCTCCCCCCCTGCGCGGCTTGGCCGCTTTTAGCTGCTTCTGCTTGCTTAGCTGCTGCTTCTGTCCCCCACTTTGCTTAGGCTGCTTCGCTTTATTTTTCCTTCCCTTATTAGCTAGCAATACCACGTGAACCTGATCCTGGACGACCTGGAACATCAAGAAACGCCGGGCGCCTGCTCGTGAAAAGAATTACGCGTTTGCCCTTTCCGGCACCGGAGACATCCTGAGGCTGTACATCCACTCGGACGGGTGAAGTTTGCTGCGTCAACCTTGGCTCTTTTTTTCTTGCATTGGGGCGAGATTTTTCAATGTGTTTGCTAAATAAACAAGTTTTTTCGCCTTTTTCTCTGAGGAAAATCTTCCCGTAGCCGGTGGTGGGAGGAAGAAGAGTTTGAAGAGTTTGTTGCTTAAGGGATTCCTTTTCGAGATTCTTCCCATATATTTGCCCTAAACCAGGACACGCCCGTATCTGCCCTCACCCCGGGGGATGCTCTGTCTGTGTCTGCGGTTGCCTCGGAGCCATGCTCTGCAGTTGTCCACCCTTCTCGCCTACAGGCAATGTTCTGTCGGGGTCCGTCATTTTCGCCCCCGCGCCGATGCTCTGTCGCAGTCCCTTGTCCTCGCCCCCGAGAGGATGCTTTTTCACGTTCCGTCGTCCTCACCCCCGGGGAGATGCTCTGTTTGGGTCCGTCATCGTCGCCCAAGGGGTGATGGTCAGTAGGGATATGTCATCCTTGCCCCTGTGGGATGCTCTGTCGGGGACCCACGTCCTCGCCTCTGGGAGGATGATCTTTCAGCATCCGTCGTCCACGCCCCAGGGGGATGCTCTGTCACTGTCCCTCATCCTTGTTCCGCAGGAAGATGATCTTTCAGCGTCCTTCGCCCTCATCCCGGGATGATGATCTGTCGGGGTCCATCGTCCTTGACCCGGGAATGATGCTCTGTCACGGTCCCTCGTCCTCGCTCCCGGGAGGATGCTCTGTCAGGGTCCATCGTCCTCGCCCCAAGGCGATGCTCTGTCAGGGTCTGTCATCTTCGCCCCGTGTCCATCGTCCTGGACCCCGGAGGGATGCACAGTCACTGTCCACCCTCCTCACCCCAATGAGAGGACCGGGGAGCGGGGTGTCGCCATCATGATCTTGCGTGGAAATATGTGTGTGGGGCGCGGCGTGTCAGGTCACCGCAGTCTTCCTCCACCATGGAGGGGGGCTGGGTGATCTGTGCTCATCGTGGTGTAGGCTCCAGGGGTCTCCGTGGAGCAGAGTCACGTGTGGGGTCGCCGCGCACTTCGTTGCCGGGCAGATGGCGTAGAGTAGATTTCCGCCCGCTCCGTGGGTCTCCTCCCGGTGCGCTGCTCGGGGCTCGTCTCCCAGGGACCACTCCTCCTCTTTCCGCTGCCGTCGCTGCTGAGGACCCGAGGCAGCGCGGCTCTTTATATACCCAGACCAAGCCCCGCCCCTTTCAGGCACAGCCAATAGGAGCCCAGAAACAAGCGTGGGGGAGGAGCACCCAGCGTTGCTCATTGTGATAACACAAAGAGGAGGCGTGGCCACAGCGTGACCAAGCATTCTGATTGGTCGGAAGGAGAAAGAGCATAAAAGGGGCGTGGCTCGGGTGGGAGGGGCAAATGTGAGGGTGGGGTAGGGGCGAGGCCGGAAGTCACACATGGATTTTGGGAGCAGCTTCTGCGTTCTCCCGGTACCTCCACCGCTCTCCTGGACCCCTTCCGGCACTGCAAGAAGCAGAGGAAGGGGTCTCTGGGCGTCCCAGCCCCATTCCAGGAGTCGACAAGTGTCGACAGCGTGACGAGAAGTTGCAACACTTACGGCTACAAGGTCTTTTCAGGATTTATTCACCAATAACACGGTGCCATCTATGACATTTATGTTTTTAATTCAATACTTTTAAATAAAAGTTTGTCTAATTGCAGTGTGAACTTTCTTAGCCAATCCTGTTCTGGCACACAGACCTATTCTATAGCTTTTTGTCTCATCTGCGACTAATTTTATTCTTCTTTTTATCATAAAATCTACAGCTAAACTTTTCTCACCTAAATACATCTCTGCTTTCATCTACATTTTTGCTTCTAGCACCTTAGTTGGAAGCATTTCCTGAGGCCTCCGGTCAAATCCTGTGTTCTTTTCTAGACTTTGATTGACAGGCCCAATGTCGAGAGAATTCCTTGCATTTTGAATTCCAACAGAATCTCACAGACCCGAGGCTCTCTTATGACACAGTAGGCCTGGTGGAACCAAGGGCAGCGTTGTGACACCCCAGAACCTCACGGAACCGAGCATCCATCGTGACACAGTGGGGCCTGGGGAAAGGAAATCTCACTGCCAAAGCATTTCTGGCTGATAACAGTTTGATTTGGGCCAGTTTTATCTGGTTCAGCACCCAGGGATGCTCGAGGGTCTCCATCCCTCTGGGCCTGGGAAATGCTCGAGGGGGCCGGGGGTTTTCTGTCCCTTTCTTTTGGGTTTGAGGTCTTGTCCTGCGTTAGTGTTATGACTACCTCTCTACCTGCCCACTCCCCCTCTGTCTGCATGGAGCTTCTGCCACCGTGGGCGTTCCTCCCCCGCTCCTGGTAGGCCCCCGGCTGCTGTCGCTGCTGCCTGCTGCTTTTTTGGCTGCTGCTTCTGCTGGCCTGCTGCTTCTGCTTTTGCTGCCACTTTTGCCCCTAGCTTTTGCCCAAGTTTTCCTGCCCCCAGCTGCTCCTTCTTTCTCTCTCCCTTCTTCCCCTCATTCCGAAGATCTGCACCGGCTCCGGACGGAGGGATCTGAACATCAGAGACTGCCTCTGGAAGCCTGCCAAAGAAGCTTTGCACCCTTCCCAGCAGGGACTGACCGAGCTAGTCCATCCTCGCTCACCTTGGTGAAAACGTTTTGTGCCATCTGGGGATTGTTCTTTTCTGGTGCTGGGAAGTGTTTGTTAAAATAAACAAGTTTTTCCCACTTTTTTTGCCTCGGAGGAAGTTCTTCCCGAACCCGGTAGTGGGAGGGGGAAGGAGTTCTGGGGGTTTATTTTCCTAGGGGGACTTCTTTGCGAGATATTTCCCATAAATTTCTCCAAAACCGGGACAGGTCTTCATCCCTCAGGGGACACCGCAGGGTCTCTGTCCTCTCATCCTGGGATGAGCGCCCGAGCATCCC
>JAKWBO010001649.1:0-11509 GCA_034336685.1 Luscinia luscinia
GGGTTGGGTTAGGGTTAGGGTTAGGGTTAGGGTTAGGGTTAGGGTTAGGGTTAGGGTTAGGGTTGGGGTTGGGGTTAGGGTTAGGGTTAGGGTTAGGGTTAGGGTTAGGGTTAGGGTTAGGGTTAGGGGTTAGGGGTTAGGGTTAGGGGTTAGGGTTAGGGGTTAGGGTTAGGGGTTAGGGTTAGGGTTAGGGTTAGGGTTAGGTTAGGGGTTAGGAGGGTTAGGGTTAGGGTTAGGGTTAGGGTTAGGGTTAGGGTTAGGGGTTAGGGGTTAGGGTTAGGGGTTAGGGGTTAGGGGTGGCAGACTTAACCTAACAGCCTGGCCTGGCCTAGCCTGTCCTAGCCTGGCCCTGGCCTGCCTGGCCTGGCCCTAGCCCTGGCCTGGCCTGGCCTGGCCTGCGCTGGCCTGGCCTGGCCTGGCCTGGCCTGGCCTGGCTGGCCTGGCCTGGCCTGGCCTGGCCTGGCCTGGCCCGGCTGGCCTGGCCTGGCCTGGCCTGGCCGGCCTGGCCTGGCCTGGCCTGGCCTGCCTGGCCTGGCTGGCCTGGCCTGGCCTGGCCTGGCCTGCCTGGCCCAGCCTGGCTGCCTGGCCTGGCCTGGCCTGGCCTGGCCCTGGCCCTGGCCTGGCCTGGCCTGGCCTGGCCTGGCCTGGCCTGGCCTGGCACAGCTGGCACAACTGGCCTGGCCTGGCCCTGGCCTGGCCTGGCCTGGCCTGGCCTGGCCTAGCCTGGCCTGGCCTGGCCTGGCCTAGCCCCTAGCCTGGCCTGGCCCCTGGCCTGGCCTGGCTGGCCTGGCCTGCAGGCCTGGCCTGGCCTGGCCTGGCCTGGCCTGGCCTGGCCTGGCCTGGCCTGGCCTGGCCTGGCCTGGCCTGGCCTGGCCTGGCCTGGCCTGGCCTGGCCTGGCCTGGCCTGGCCTGGCCTGGCCTGGCCTGGCCTGGCCTGGCCTGGCCTGGCCTGGCCTGGCCTGGCCTGGCCTGGCCTGGCCTGGCCTGGCCTGGCCTGGCCTGGCCTGGCCTGGCCTGGCCTGGCCTGGCCTGGCCTGGCCTGGCCTGGCCTGGCCTGGCCTGGCCTGGCCTGGCCTGGCCTGGCCTGGCCTGGCCTGGCCTGGCCTGGCCTGGCCTGGCCTGGCCTGGCCTGGCCTGGCCTGGCCTGGCCTGGCCTGGCCTGGCCTGGCCTGGCCTGGCCTGGCCTGGCCTGGCCTGGCCTGGCCTGGCCTGGCCTGGCCTGGCCTGGCCTGGCCTGGCCTGGCCTGGCCTGGCCTGGCCTGGCCTGGCCTGGCCTGGCCTGGCCTGGCCTGGCCTGGCCTGGCCTGGCCTGGCCTGGCCTGGCCTGGCCTGGCCTGGCCTGGCCTGGCCTGGCCTGGCCTGGCCTGGCCTGGCCTGGCCTGGCCTGGCCTGGCCTGGCCTGGCCTGGCCTGGCCTGGCCTGGCCTGGCCTGGCCTGGCCTGGCCTGGCCTGGCCTGGCCTGGCCTGGCCTGGCCTGGCCTGGCCTGGCCTGGCCTGGCCTGGCCTGGCCTGGCCTGGCCTGGCCTGGCACTGGCCTGGCCTGGCCTGGCCTGGCCTGGCCTGGCCTGGCCTGGCCTGGCCTGGCCTGGCCTGGCCTGGCCTGGCCTGGCCTGGCCTGGCCTGGCCTGGCCTGGCCTGGCCTGGCCTGGCCTGGCCTGGCCTGGCCTGGCCTGGCCTGGCCTGGCCTGGCCCTGGCTGGCCTGGCTGCTGGCCTGGCGCTGGCCTGGCCTGGCCTGGCCTGGCAGCTGGCCTGGCCTGGCCTGGCCTGGCCTGGCCTGGCCTGGCCTGGCCTGGCCTGGCCTGGCCTGGCCTGGCCTGGCACTAGCCTGGCCTGGCAACTGGCTATATAGCTATGTAAAACCTTCTAGCACAGCTGCTGTAGCCCAGCTCTCGCTGGACATATTAGCCTGCATAACTGTCTGGCTTTGGCCCCTGCACAGCGCAGGCACCAGCCTAGCTGGCGCTGGCCTGCTAGCAGCTGCTGGCTACTGTAGCTGGCCTATCGCAGCATAATTTATAACCCCAGCACAGCCACAACTGGCACTGGCACTGGCTGGCAGCTTATTTAACCTGTGCCCAGCCTAGCCTGGCTAGCCTGGCCTAGCCTGGCCTAGCTGGCCTGGCCTTGCCTAGCACAACTGCCTGGCCTGGCCTGGCCTGGCCTGGCCTAGCCTGGCCTGGCACAACCTGCCCTACTTAGCCTTGCCCTGGCTATCTTCTTTAACCTAACCACAACCTAGCCACTTCTTACAGCCCCTAGCCTAACCTCTTCTTACAACTAACCTAACTTAACCTGGCAGCTGGCCTAGCCTAGCCTGGCCTAGCCTAGCCTAACCTAGCCTAACCTAGCCCTAGCCTAACCTAGCCTAGCCTAACCTGGCCTAGCTCTCTAGCCTTCTTCTTCTAGCCTAGCCTAGCCTAGCCTAGCCTAGCCCTAGCCTACCCCTAGCCTGGCCGACACCTAGCCTAACCTAGCCTAGCCTAACCTAGCCTAGCCTAGCCTAACCTAACCTGGGCCTGGCCTAGCCTGGCCTAGCCTGGCCAACACAGCGCTGACACCTAACTTCTTTAACCTAACCTACACTAACCGACCCTAGCCTTGCTTACACCTAACCCTACACCTAACCTAGCCTAGCCTAACCTACACCTAACCCTAGCCTAACCACACTAACCTAACACCTAACCTAACTTGACACCTAGCCTAACCTAACCTAACCTACACCTAACCTAACCGGCCTAACCTAACCTAACCCCTAACCTAACCTAACCTAACCTAACCTGACACCCTAACCTAACCCGCCTAGCCTAACCCGGCCTGGCCTAACCTACACTAAACTACACCCTGGCCGAGCCCAGCTGGCCTGGCCACCTTTCACTTCGACCTAACCTGACACCTAACCCTGACACCTAACCTAGCCTACACCCTAACCTAAGCCCTATGAACCTAACCTAACCTAACCGAGCACCTAACCTAACCGCTAGCCTAACCCTAACCCTAACCTAACCTAACCTAACCTACACCTAACCTAGCCTGACCTAACCTAACCCTACACCTAACCTAGCCTAACCTAACCCCAACCTAGCCTAACCACACTAACCTAACCCTACACCTAGCCCCAACCGACACCTAACCTAACCGACACTAACTCCTCCTAACCCAACCTAACCTAACCTACACCTAACCTAGCCTAACCTACACCTAACCTAACCCTACCCTAACCTAACCCGACCCTAACCACACTAACCTAACCCGACACCTAACCCGACACCCTAACCTGACACCCTAACCTAACTTGACCTAACTAACCTGACACCCTAGCCTAACCCGGGCCACCCTAGCCTGGCCTGGCCTAACTTGCACTAACCCAGCACTAGCCTGGCCCTGACCTAACCTGGCTAACCTAACCCTAGCCTAGCCTAACCTAGCCTGGCCTGGCCTAGCCTGGCCTGGCCTAGCCTAGCCTAGCCTAATCCCCTAGCCTGGCTAGCCTAACCTAGCCTAGCCTAGCCTAACCCCTAGCCTAACCCTAGCCTAGCCTAGCCTAACTCCTAGCCTAGCCTGGCCTAGCCTAACCTAACCTAGCCTAGCCTAGCCCTAACCTACTTCTCTAACCTAACCTAACCCTAACCCTTAACCTAGCCCTAGCCTAGCCTAACCAAGCCCAGCCTAGCCTAACCTAACCTAACCTGGCCCTCTAGCACAACCTAAGCCTAGCCCACTAGCCTAGCCCCTAAGCCTGGCCTAACCTAACCTAACCTAACCTAACCTAACCCTAACCCTAAGCCTAACCTAACCTAACCTGGCCTAACCCTGAGCCTAGCCCTAGCTCTAACCTAAACGCCTAACCCTAACCTAAGCCTTACCTAACCTAACCTGGCCTGGCCTGGCCTGGCCCTGAGCCTTGAGCCTGGCCTGGCCTGGCCTGGCCTGGCCTGGCCTGGCCTGAGCCTGGCCTGGCCTGGTCCTGGCCTGGGCCTGGCCTAGCCTGGCCTGGCCTGGCCTGGCCTGGCCTGGCCTGGCCTGGCCCTGGCCTGGCCTGGCCTGGCCTGGCCTGGCCTGGCCTGGCCTGGCCTGGCCTGGCCCTGGCCCAGCCTAGCCTGGCCTGGCCTGGCCACTGGCCCCTGGCCTGGCCTGGCCTGGCCTGGCCTGGCCTGGCCTAGCCTAACCTAGCCCTGGCCTAGCCTAGCCCTAGCCTAGCCTGGCCTAGCCTAGCCTGGCTTCAACCCCTAACCTAACCTAGCCTAGCCTATTTAAACCTAACCTAACCTAGCCTAACCTAGCACAACCTGGCCTAACCTAGCCTGGCCTGGCCTGGCCTGGCCTGGCCTGGCCTGGCCTGGCCTGGCCTGGCCCCTGGCCTAGCTGGCCTGGCTAGCCTAGCCTATTTCTTTCGCCTGGCCTAGCCTAGCCTGGCCTCTTTCTTACTAGCCTGGCCTAACCTAGCCTAGCCTAGCCTAGCCTAACCTAACCTAACCCTAACTTAACCTAACCTAACCTAGCCTAACCCTAACCCTAACTTCTTCCTAACCTAGCTAACCTAACCTAACCTAACCTAAAACCTAGCCTAACCTAGCCTAACCCCGGCCTAACCCCGTGGCCCTAACCTGGCGCCTAACCCGGCGCTAACCTAACCCGGCCTAGCCTGGCTTCCTCGCCTAGCCTAACCCTAACCCTAACCCTAACCCTAACCCACAACCCTGGCCTAGCCTGGCCTGGCCTGGCCTGGCCTGGCCTGGCCTGGCCTGCCCTGACACCCTGACCTAGCCTGACCTGGCCTGGCCTAGCCTAACCTAGCCTGGCCTAACCTAGCCTAGCCTAGCCCATGGCCCTAGGCCACAACCTAACCTAACCTAACCTAGCCTAGCCTAACCCTCAACCTAACCTAGCCTAACCTAGCCTAACCTAACCTAAGCCCTAACCTAACCTAGCCTAACCTAACCCCTAACCTAACCTAACCCCTAGCCTAGCCTAATACAACCTAACCTAACCTAACCTAGCTAGCCTAATAACCTAGCCTAACCTAACCTAACCCTACCTAGCCTAACCTAGCCTAACCTAGCCCTAGCCTAACCTAACCTAACCTAACCTAACCCCAACCCCCAACCTAACCCTGGCCTAGCCTGGCCTGGCCTGGCCTGGCCTGGCTGGCCTGGCCTGGCCTGGCCTGACCTGGCCTGGCCTGGCCCTGGCCTGGCCCCTGGCCTGAAGCCTGGCCTAGCCTGGCCTGCAGCCTAACCCTGGCCTAGCCTAGCCTAACCGCTAGCCTAGCCTAACCTAAACCCTTAGCCTAACCTAACCCTAACCTAGCCTAACCTAACCCCTAACCTAACCCTAGCCTAGCCTAGCCTAGCCTAACCCTAGCCTAACCTAGCCTAACCTAACCTAGCCTAGCCTAACCCTAACCTAACCACAACCTAGCCTAACCTAGCCCTAGCCTAACCTAGCCTAGCCTGACGCCTAGCCTAGCCCCTAGCCTAGCCCTAGCCTGGCCTAGCCTAACCTAGCCTAACCTGGCCTGGCCTGGCCTGGCCTGGCCTGGCCTGGCCTGGCCTGGCCTGGCCTGGCCTGGCCTGGCCTGGCCTGGCCTGGCCTGGCCTGGCCTAGCCTGGCCCTGGCCTGGCCTGGCCCTGTAGCCTAGCCTGGCCTGGCCTGGCCTGGCCTGGCCTAGCCCTGGCCTGGCCCTGGCCTGGCCTAGCCTGGCCTAGCCTAGCCTAGCCCTGGCCTGGCCCTAGCCTGGCCTAGCCCTGGCCTAGCCTGGCCTGGCCTAGCCTAGCCTAGCCTAGCCCTGGCCTAGCCTGGCCTGGCCTGGCCCTAGCCTAGCCCTAGCCTAGCCTAACCTGAGCCCTGGCCTAGCCTACCCAGCCTGGCCCTGGCCTGGCCTGGCCTGGCCTAGCCTGGCCTGGCCTGGCCTGGCCTGGCCTGGCCTGGCCTGGCCTGGCCCTGGCCTGGCCTGGCCTGGCCTGGCCTGGCCTGGCCTGGCCTGGCCTGGCCTGGCCTGGCCTGGCCCTGGCCTGGCCTGGCCTGGCCTGGCCTGGCCTAGCCTGGCCTGGCCCTGGCCTAGCCTAGCCTGGCCTAGCCTGGCCTGGCCTGGCAGCCTGGCCTAGCCTGGCCTGGCCTGGCCTGGCCTGGCCTAGCCTGGCCTAGCCTAGCCTGGCCCTAGCCTGGCCTAGCCTGGCCTGGCCTGGCCTGGCCTGGCCTGGCCCTGGCCTAGCCTGGCCTAGCCTGGCCTGGCCTGCAACCTGGCCCTGGCCTGGCCTGGCCTGGCCTGGCCTGGCCTGGCCTGGCCTGGCCTGGCCTGGCCTGGCCTGGCCTGGCCTGGCCTGGCCTGGCCCTGGCCTGGCCTGGCCCTGGCCTGGCCTGGCCTGGCCTGGCCTGGCCTGGCCTGGCCTGGCCTAGCCTAGCCTGGCCTGGCCTAGCCTGGCCTAGCCTGACCTGGCCTAGCCTAGCCTAACCTAGCCTGGCCTAGCCTAACCTAGCCTGGCCTAGCCTAGCCTAGCCTAGCCTAGCCTAACCTAACCCTAGCCTAGCCTAACCTAACCTAACCTAACCTAACCTAACCTAACCTAACCTAACCTAACCTAACCCTAACCCTAACCTAACCTAACCTAGCCTAGCCTAACCCTAACCTAGCCTAACCCCTGACCTAGCCCTAGCCTGGCCTGGCCTGGCCTGGCCCTGGCCTGGCCTGGCCTGGCCTGGCCTGGCCTGGCCTGGCCTGGCCTGGCCTGGCCTGGCCTGGCCTGGCCTGGCCTGGCCTAGCCCTGGCCTAGCCTGAGCCTGGCCTAGCCTAGCCTAGCCTGAGCCTAGCTAGCCTAGCCTGGCCTAGCCTAGCCTAGCCTAGCCCTAGCCTAGCCCTGGCCTAGCCCTAACCTAGCCTAGCCTAACCTAGCCTAGCCTGGCCCTGACCTGGCCTAGCCTGGCCTAGCCTGGCCTGGCCTGGCCTAGCCCTAGCCTGGCCTGGCCCCTGGCCTGGCCTGGCCTAGCCTGGCCCTAGCCCTAGCCTAACCTGACCTGGCCTAGCCTGGCCTGGCCTGGCCTGGCCCTGGCCTGGCCTGGCCTGGCCTGGCCTGGCCTGGCCTGGCCTGGCCTAGCCTGGCCTGGCCTGGCCTGGCCTGGCCTAGCCTGGCCTGCCAGCCTGGCCTGGCCCTGGCCTGGCCTGGCCTGGCCTGGCCTGGCCTGGCCTGGCCTAGCCTGGCCTGGCCTGGCCTGGCCTGGCCTGGCCTGGCCTGGCCTGGCCTAGCCTGGCCTGGCCTGGCCTAGCCCTAGCCTGAGCCTGACCTGGCCTAGCCTAGCCTAGCCCTAGCCCTAGCCTGGCCTAGCCTAGCCTGGCCTGAGCCTAACCTAGCCTGGCCTAACCTGGCCTTGCCTGGCCTGGCCTGGCCTGGCCTGGCCTGGCCTGGCCTGGCCTGGCCTGGCCTGGCCTGGCCTGGCCTGGCCTGGCCTGGCCTGGCCTGGCCCTGGCCTGGCCTGGCCTGGCCTGGCCTGGCCTGGCCTGGCCTGGCCTGGCCTGGCCTGGCCTGGCCTGGCCTGGCCTGGCCTGGCCTGGCCCTGGCCTGGCCTGGCCTGGCCCTGGCCTGGCCTGGCCTGGCCTGGCCTGGCCTGGCCTGGCCTGGCCTGGCCCTGGCCTGGCCTGGCCCTGGCCTGGCCTGGCCTGGCCTGGCCTGGCCCTGGCCTAGCCCTGGCCTAGCCTGGCCTAGCCCCTGAACCCGTAGCCTAGCCTAACCCCTATTGCCGTACAGGCCTAGCCTAGCCTAGCCCTAGCCTAACCTATTCAGCCCTGGCCTATTTCGGCCTGGCCCCCAGGCCAGCCTAGGCCTAGGCCTGTTTGCCTGGCCCGGACCTGGCCCCTGACCCTGGCCTGACCCGTAGCCTGGCCTAGGCCTTAAGCCCTAACCTGGCCCTGGCCCCCTGGCCTGGCCTAACCTCAACCCTGGCCCTAGGCCTGACTTGGACCCTAGCCTGCGCTGGCCCTTGGCCTGGCCCTTAGCCCGAGCCCTTGGCCCTGCCTAGCCCTAGGCTAACCTTTCAGTCCTGGCCATAGCCTGGCAGCCCTCAACCCCTGGCCTAGGCCTGGCCTGGCCCCTGGCCTAACCGAGCCCTGGCCTTTCAACCCCTACCTGACCCTAACCTAACCCTGACCCTAACTCTGGACCGACCCTAACCCTGGCCCCTGGCCTGGCCTAAACCTGGCAGCACTGGCCCTGGCCCTGGCACAACCCTAGGCCTAGCTCTTGACCTAAACCCCTGGCCTTAACCTGGCCCGCCAACCGCTAGCCCCTAACTTCTTACCCCAGGCCTAGCCTGGCGGACCTAACCCGAGACCCCAAGGCCCAGACCCCTAAGCCTAGCTTTTAGCCCTAACCCTCACCTTCACCGTAACCATGCTTGTAACCTAGCCTAACCCCAGCCCAGCCTGGCCCCTAACCCCAGCCCCAACCCTTAACCCCAGCCCTAACCCTACCCCTAACCCTATCCCTAATATTTAACCTAACTCCTAACCCCAGCCTCAACCTAACCCCTAACCCTTCACCCTAACCTAACCCCTAACCTAACCCACACCTAACCCGACACCCTCTAACCCTAACTACGACACCCTAACCCGACACCCAAACCCAAACCCGACACCCCTAGCACCTAACACCTAACCCTAACCCTTACCCCTAACCCCTCACCCTTAACTCTCACCCTTCACCCCTCACCCCTAACTCGACCTCGTAAAACCCTAACACCCTTAAACCGTAACACCCTTAAACCCTAACACCGTGTGTGTGGGGGGATGTGGGTTTTGTGCGGGGTCTGTGAGCGGGGGGCGGCGTGGGCAGGGGGGCAGGAGGGGCACGGGTCTCTTGGCAGGTCAGTGAGGAGATCCCCCCCTTAATACAAGGGCACATCCTAAAACACACAAAGAGCAATGGATGCTCAGAGTTGCACCAGAAATTGAGACCTCAGCAAAAACAGCTGGTTATGTACACAGGTCCCTGCTCACCTTGCCCACTTCAACTCGGCTGCAGATATCCAGCTCCGATTCCTAAGAAGAAAAGACAAAGAAAAGTACTGTAACACACTCATCATTTACTCTTCCCCTGCAAAGGCAAACTGTGACTGACCTCCTCGGGCGAGCTCCTTCAGCCGGGATGAGCCATTTGCTTCAGATTGGATCCATTTGCATCTGAAAGGAAGGTAGGACAGAAGTCAAAGCCCTGCAGGGTAACTTAACACCTGCAGACATCTTGGCTCAACCTGCATATATCTTCTAGAGTCCAAGTACACCCACATTACAAATTGCAAGTCACTAGGACCGGTCCTTTCGCAACCTCACCGGGACTATTCAGCAGGGTAGAGCAGCTCCGGGACAAATATGTGCAGGCACCCGTGACACAGGACATGACAAATGAGGGCATGGCGGCTAGGGAGGGCTAAAGAACCTTCAGTCAGAAAAAAAACTGACAAGACAAAGGGAATGCAAAATGAGATGACCTAAGAGAGTCATAGTGAGCTGACAGGGCTGGAAAAAGTTGCTAGGGAAGCATTTATTCCAAGAACCGCAGAGACTGATGCCCGAGAATCTTCTCTCGGTCTTCACATTCTTCTGAGTCCTAATCAGTTCTAATGGTGCCCGTTTGTATCTGCGAGATTTCCAAACAGTTTGGAGTTTTAGCAGGCAGAAGCCTCATTTCATTCATTGGGTAATGGGTACAAACAGGGGCCTATTTTTCTGTGAAATGCAGCTCACTTCACCACTTTTGGAATGTCAGTTTAGAGTGGGTGTTTGGAATTCAAAGAACAGCCAGGGTTCTAAGTGTTGCCAGATTGTGTCTGTGAGACATCCTGAACTGTTAGGAATTTTAGCAGGCAGATGCCCTGTCTCAGGCACAGGGCCGGGGACACAAATAATGGCCTATTTCTCAGTGGAATATAGCTCACTTCACCACTTTTTTAATGCCGATTTAGAGGAGACTTTTGGCAATGAATAAACAGCCAGGGTTCTAAGTGGTGCCAGTTTTTGTCTGGGAGAAATGCTGATCCATTCAGAATTTCAGCATGCAGAAGCCCAGTCTCAGGCACAGTGCCCTAATCACAAACAGGGGACTCTTTCTCTTTGAAAAAATACTCACCCTCCCAGTTTCTTGATACCAGTTTGGAGAAGGCCTTTGTCACTCTGCAGGCAGACATAGATCTAAATGATGTCACCTTGCATCTGGGAGAAATATTCATCTGTTTCTCATTTTAACAGGCGGACTTACTTCTCTGTCCCAAGGCACTGGACATGAATAGTGGCTCTTTAACCTGTGAAACAAAATCCCACCCCCACATTCATAAGGTCAGTTTAGACTGGGTGATGTCATTCAATGAACAGCCAGGGTTCTAATGGTGCCAGTTTGTATCTGCGAGACTTCCTGAACAGTTTGGAATTTTAGCAGGCAGAAGGCCAGTCTCAAGCACAGGGCACTGGACACAAACAGGGACCTATTTCTCTGTGAAATAAAGTTCACTTCACCCCTTTTTTAGTGCCTATTTAGAGGAGGCTTTTGGCTCTGAATGAACAGCCAGGGTTCTAAATGGTGCCAGTTTGTGTCCGGGAGAAATGCTGATCGGTTCAGAAATTTAGCAGGCGGAAGCCCGGTCTCTGGCCCAGGGTCCTGGACACAAATAATGGCCTATTTCTCGTTGAAATACTGCTCACCTCAGCACTTTTCTAATGTCAATTTACAGTAGGCTTTTGGCACTCAAACAACAACCAGGGTTCTAAATGGTGTCCGATTGCGTCTGGGGAAACGCTGATCCGCTCGGAAATTTTAGCATGCAGAATCCCAGTCTCAGGCACAGGGCCGTAGACAAGAACATTAGCCCTTTTCAGTTCAAAAAAATACCCTCCGCGTTTCCTTATATGTGTTTGGAGGAGGCCGTTGTTACTCTAAAGGTAGCAAGCGTTCTAAGTGGTGCCAGCTGAGGTTTGGGCAAAATCCGGATTTGTTCATACTTTTAGCAGACTGAGCTCAGTCTCAGGCACAGGGCCTGGGACACAAAATAGGGGCCTGTTTCTCTGTGAAATACAGCTCGCTTCACCACTTTTGCAATGTCACTTTAGAGCTGGTGTTTGGAATTCAAAGAACAGCCAGGATTCTAAATGTTTCCAGATTGTGTCTGTGACATTTTGAACTGTTTGGAATTTAGCAGGCAGAAGCCCTGTTTCATTCACTGGGCATGGGAGAAAAATATTGTCTCTGTTCCCTGAGTAACAAAAATCTCACCCGACTTTCATAATGTCAATTTAGAGTAGGTGTTTGGTACCCGAAGAACACACATGTTTCTACATGGCGGCAGATTCCGTCTAGGAGAAATCCTGACGGTTCGGAATTTTAGCAGGCGGAAGCCCAGTCTCAGACACGGGGCTCTGGACATTAATGGTGCCATACTTCCTCATGAATCAAACATTTCACCTCGAGTTTTGTAATGTCGGTTTAGAAGATCCTTATGGCACTCCAAGAGCAGCCAGGGTTCTAAGTG